>JAAAKE020143236.1:645-32223 GCA_010014785.2 Anisolabis maritima | reverse complement strand
TCCAATCAAACACAAATACAAATTTATAAATTACATAATATAAAACAACAAACAATTAACAAAACAAATACAAAAAATATATATAAAAAAATAAAGATGCTGACATTGTCAATATTGATATATATATATATATATATATATATATATATATATATATTCTTTTCAATTATTGGCCAGTGGCATTTGTACAATAAAACAAAAAAAAAGTATTTAGGATTCGGAATTGTTTAAGAAAAAAATAAGTCAGATAAATTTTAAAAACTAACCAGAAAAAAGTTAGAATTAACATAAATATCAACTTTCGTCGAAATTGCTTCATAATTGCTGGTTTGTCGGAAATATTAAACATTTGACCGCTGCCTTAAAGATTAAAAAAAATATTTATTTTAGAAAATGCTGCTGAAAACAAAAGTCAAACACACATATCAAGAGGGGGAGGGGGAAGTGGGCGCCAAACCAAATATAATTTTATAATGAATAATTTTCATAAATGAAACCCTTCTCCAAAAAAAAAGGAGTGGCGATTCAGGGGAGGCGAAGCCCGACTGGTTAAATATAGATAAATTTTATAAATATAAACATAAAATCAATCAATTCACTTTATATTTATATCTTTCTTTAAGGTTTGTGTTCCCCCCCCCCTGAAAATAATTATTGTCATTTTTTAAGCCCATTTATTGAAATATTTTTCAACACTTTTCAAGATAAAATGGATATTTGTAATTAAATAATAAAAGAGGTAGCAAATCTAAGAACAAAGCCTCTATTTGCAACTTTTCGGCCATCCTCAGAGCCTGGAAAAACAATTTTATTTTTATGATATATATAAAAAAAATATAATATATATGTGCCTATAAATTTAACTTGCATTAAAAATTGGTAGAGAAAACTTTTCCAGTTTGGCTTTCTTAAAAAACATTAATTATCGCTTGTAAAGAGAAATTTTATATTTAGAGAGGATGTCTCTTTTACCTTTAATTATTTTTCAATAAATATTCGGATTAATTATTAATAATAGTTTTTGGTTTTTAAAGAACACACTAGTTACGCCACTGTTATATTTTTTTAGCTCTCAGATCTAATAATTATTATTCACTTTTAGATTATTTATTTAAAAACTCACCCAAACAAAATATAAATTATTTGTATGATCTAATGGCCATAAAAGAAATGTGAAAAATTGAAAACTAAATTTCTCTTGTGAAAAACGTTCTTTAATATATAACCGAAAAGAGGAGGGCCCATGCCTCTTTCTACACTTGAATGATGATCACACATCGAACAACACAATTAACATGAGTTATAGCTAGCTCCTCGGTTAAAAAATCCTCTTTTCTCGCTAACAATGACCGTGTAGTTAACCAACAGCTCTGCTCCCTTTAAAGTTGTTCCACTAAATTTGCTAGGTCATATTTAATAAATTTTTCTTTCTGTATAATATTTGGATGCTCTTGGTAAATATCACAATTTTATGACATGCCTTTTTTATTGACTATTTATAAATATGAATTAGAATAGTAAAGGAAAAAAGTTAGAATAATAATGTATTATTTATTTAAATTGAGAAAATTTAAAAAGTGAGCGTTTAATTTAAAAAAATAAATAAAATAAAAAAAAACCCTTGAAAAAAATATATATATAAAAAAAAAAATATATATATATATTGTATATATATAGGCTCAGGCCTTAGATGCATTTACTACATAATTTATTATAATATGATAACTTATTATCTCTTCTGTCCTCTTTGTTAATCCCGTTCTGCAGGACCTGCCACCATATTTGTTTAAATCAAATAAAATCCAAAAAATTAAGCAAATTAATTGATCTGAATAGGGATCGAACCGAGGACCTCTTGAAAACATAGTTCCTTTTTGTCTTTCAACATAGCACCCCTTATTTCATGAAAGATAAATCATATATAATATTTTTAATTATATACTAAATAAATATAAATAGTTCAATATATTTTCAATTTTGAATAGCTATCCAAAACCTCTTTTCAAGAAAAATAAATTCCTATTTATTAATTGATTTTTCTTCTTAAATATTATATTAGGCCTAACAATTTCCCGCCTTATACGATCAATATTTTGTTTCTTAACAAAGAAAAAAATTTTAATAAAAATAATAATAATAACTTCATATTATTGTATTTTCCGAATTAAATTTCATCTGAAGCAAAAAATTTGCTCTATATCTTGATTATTATGATTCGATCAGGTCACTGCTTTCCCCCTCGCTCCAGACCAGAATACTAATCTCACTTCTCATCACTCATATTATAATTATTATTTTTTATTCTGATAATAAATTTAAATAAATGAGATAAACAATTCCTGAAAAAAGAGCATAATAAAATAGTTAAATTTTTATTTTATATTACTGATGGTATCTGAGCTCCCGAGAGCTGACCGAAGTTTATTAATAATAATAATATAATAATTTTGCGCCCCTTCCTTTTCCCATTTTTTCTCAATTTTTTAATAATTATGCTTATATTTGGCGAGCATCACAGACCCCCTTCAAAGCTTTCTCTGGTCTCTTGCCTCTTTGGCTGGGGAATACTTATAAGCTAAACAAGTATTATTCTTTGAAGATAAATTTATAATTATTGTTTTCTAGTGAAAAAGATTAATAAATCAAGTTAGAACGATTAATTACTATGAAGCTCAATCTGTTATCATTTTAATAACAGGACTGTCTATTATCTGATTTTAATGAATATAATAGAGAGGCCTGATCCATTAAGATAATCATTTATTTTAGTTTCTTTATCAAATTTAAGTGAATTTCTATTTTTCTATTTAATTATTAAATTTTAAATGTTTTAGTAAAACTTAATTTTATATAAGCAGCAGAATGCTTTTCATTAAATTTATATAACAATCAATTACAAAGCTTCGATTTTACATCAGTGCCGCCGCGTGGGTGAGAAACGCCTTTGTGAAACTTAAATTTCGGTGACCCTGCCTCCCCCCCCCCCCCAAAATAGTTAAATTTATTTAATTGCTTTCAGTTAATTGATTCTTACCAATAGGCCTGATATCGCCAAGAGAGATAAATAAAATAGATATTTTAATGAATTTTTATTATTGTGCAGGTTTAAATTTTCAAAATATATAATAAGTTAATATCATTCTTTTCTGGTGTATTTAGAGCAACAATCTATAAAATAATTGTATTACGTATCAGAAAAACTATACAATTTTAAATATTTTAAACCAGACAAAAATAAAAAAATTTTTATTTTAAATTTTATATTTTGTATAAAAATTTACCATTATTATTTTCTTTGGAACACACCCTTATAATCAGGCACTTTTGTGTTGGTCACAACCTTGCCACCCTGGCCATGCTTACATAACGAATAAGTGTTCTGGAAAATAATATTTATTTATGACAAAGGAATATGTTTTCCTTGTTCATTTTTGCTAAAATATCCAAGACTTAATTTACTTAAAAGCGTACTGGATGGTAGTTTAGGAGATTTTAAAGACCACTCCAAACTTGTTGCTATTGCAGGAAATCTGGCAAATTTTAAATAAAAAAATAATTAAAAAAATTAAAATGGGAATTTAAATAGGGACCCATTAACACTTCTAAGAAAAATAACCAAAACCTGAATAATATTAATATTATTGCTAATTTCTATTTTGCCTCCAATAAGAAAGGAATAATTTCAAAGCCAACAACCCAAACTTTCATGCCTTAGACCCTTAGAACAGAGATAAAGTTCTTGCTTCACGGGTTTGCTCTCCGTCCTGAACTTAGTAAGATTATATTGCCTACCAATTAATTTAAATAAATAAGGACTGATTCTATGTGACTGACCCCAGATCTGAAAAAGGTTTCAAAAATATTTTCATCTATTATAAAACAATATTTTGAATGATTTAAAAAAAATTTCCAATCATTCTTTTTATAAAAGGAAATAAATATAAGTAACAATTGTAAGATGTATTTTATTTTTTTAAATATCTACCTCTTTTTTTTTCAATATTAATAACTTGCTTTCTTCTTCTTCTACAGGTATTATATCTTTTTAAATATTTTATTAAATTTGCACTCACTCCTTTTAATAAAAAAAAATGTCGCTTTTTCAGAGTCCAATTTCAAGATAGTGAACCGTAAATCAAATTAGACTTGATTAATGGCATTGAATTATTTTTTTTTTACTTTCTCTTCCTATACATTTTAATTTATTGCAAAATAAAAATAAACTAAATGGATGAAGTGTGCGATATTTGAGAGGCTATGATCCTATGAAAGAAAAAAAGCCCTGATTGATAGAATGATTAAAATTCAAACAACAACCCTCCTTTGTTTACTTCTATAAAATTTCATATATAATCGACTATCGATTAAAGTAATATATCATACTTATTGTTACTTTTGATTTTTTTACTTTTCTAAATTTAATTCCTTTAATTAGTGATTTCTAATGCTCTAACTGAAATTTTCTTTACCATCATCTTTAAGGTTATATATATATATATACTTGATCCACCCTCAAAAATATACTCACAAAATATGTTAAATAAAAATATATTTTTCTGATATGAGTCAGTAATTAGTTCTCATCTGGATTTCCACATCCTAATGAATATATGATATAGATATTCAGGCTTTGTTTTAATTTTTTCTGAAATATTTTTTGTTTGACCTTTTTTGAAACTTATTATTCGTTTTTGTCTATTCATTTTAGAAATTTTGTCTGATCTTTTTTTTCTTTCTATTAAAAGTTTGCAATTTTGGTCGTTCAACGTTCCTCTTTGTTTGGCTCGAAGAGTGGTCGATTATTCTCCCCCCCCCCCCCCCATAAAGCCCCTTCTACAAAATATTGTTCTAAATCTCTTTAAAGGGAATATTCTGATCAGACACTAGGCTCTATAACTTAAAACGAAAGCCTCTTATATAAGTAAATAATGATTTTGTAAATTATTTTTCATTTAACAAACCTTTCATTTGTTCTCTTTTTCCTCTAGGTTGACCTTATTTCATTTAATTTCATTTGGACCCTATAGAGCCCACCTACCGAGGTCCCTGTTTATTTACCCGAGGTGCTTTCGTGCTTGGAGATACCCCTCAAATAAAATTCAATTCAATTTTAGTATGTCAAAAACCCAGATAACTTTATATATGTAGATATTATTAAACATTATTAATATTTTTTGTGAATATTAATTATATGCATTTCATGGATAGGAATCTAATCTAAGAATATTGAGAATAGAATATAGAGAACATATACTCAAACGCTATTTCAATTTTTCTCTTCCAAAAAAACTATTAACAACCATTTCTGTCATTAAATTCAAAGCAAAGAGGCAATAAATTAAATATTGATCATGAATAGTTAGTTCATTTTAAATAATTTTTCTCATTTGAAATTTAGTTTACTTTGTTTTCTGTTTAGGAACGATTTATAGATTGAAAATGCAAATAAAAGTTTCTATTCAAAGTGATTGGCAAGGAACATTACAAATGTCCTCCGTGTGAAAAGCTAGTGGCTTGAAAAGATGTGAGGATGGCGTCATTATTTGTGAATTCAAATTCCTTCTAAAACCCCAGTGAACAAATTAAATGTCTCAAAGATTAATTTCCCAATTCATTTATTAACAATCGATTTTTAATTATTATTTTATATTATTTTTGTTTTTGAAATTTTTTTGACACTCTCAACTATCTACTTAACCTTCATATAAAATCAATTTAAATAATATTATTAAATATTATCTTTATATTTCATGTTTTGACAACAATGTAAAAGAAAGGTTTTAAGACGAAATGGAAATTTTTTTGCATATATTCATCATATAAAGGAGAAATTAATTTCATATATCTGGCGAGTGTGTAATCAACTGACAATGAAACTTAGTTCTACATCTTGAGAGAATTAATTCATTTGACACAATATTATTTTCTTTTATTTTATTCAGCAAGTAGAATAACTTTAAGATTAAATTAGTAGTTGCGAGGGAAACCGGTAAAGTTAAGAAAGAAGTCACATTATTTTTTTAAGGAGGAAAAAAAATATTGAAATGGAAAATTCTTAGGTTTGTCCTTTCTTTGTATCTGACTTTTTAGTTTCAAACTTTTTGCATGGGGCCATCACTTGATTTATTATTCGTCTAAGTTAAAGGAAAAAATTTTAAATTTATTTAATCTTGCAAAATATTCACAAGGATAATTTTAACCCATCTAAGATGACCTGAAGAGTTGATATAAAAATCACTTTAGTAGCCCTACTTTTATTTTTGTAAAATTCAGGCTATTTAGATATAATTCAAATTCATTTCATAAGATAAAATAAAAATGAAATTGCAAAAAACAATTATATTCCTGGCAAGAAAAAGGCTTATTGTTAACAATAAAAATGAAAATTTACATATAGTTCTTTCAGCTTAGGTATTAAAAAGAAAATTTTAAGCATCTTAACTACTAATTAAGCATCTTAACTACTAATTAAGAAAGGTCTCAGATGCCGAAAAAGGCTTTAGAAAATACCTCTTTACGAAATAAATAATTAAAAATAATGAACTTAAAATAATTAATTCTAAAAAATTAATAGGGATTCAAATATTCTCTGACGAGCATTGTTTTCGTCTTGATGATGAATTAGACTTCACACGAAATGTCGACGAAAATATATAGTATTTTTTTGTTTGCTGCCAAACCTTTACTTTCTCTACAGCCATCGGTCTCTTCAATGATAAATCCACTACCAGATTTATAGGAGAGCAAAAGGGGCAATTACCACCTGTCCCTCTTTTAAAGGAGGATGAGTTTAGAAAGTTCTCTACGAAAACCAGAGCGAGAGTAATAAATAAATTACATAACATAATGATGTTAGAGTAAAAGATAGTTGTGGTTGCCTATATATAGGCGTAACAAAGAAAATATAAATATGTAAATCATTTGCTAAAAATATTTTATATGAATATAAATTTTATATCTATAACTAACGACGAGGGGTCGCCAGACCTGGCAGTGCCTTGTGCAAAGAGGCGTAATAAGTGGGGACGGAAAAAGAAAAATCACCACCAGGCGATCTTGAAGTATTCATTACCGGATGTCTTTTCCCACTTGGACTTTATTCACTGTATAAGTGTGGTGCTTCCTTTTATTGGAATTATTTATTTATTAATATTTATTTAGGTTTAACTGTGTTTAAATATTACGATTTTTTTTATCAGCCTCTTCGGGATCTGAGGCCATATAGAATTTTCAATGATACATGTATAAATTTATTATGTTACTTGTAATCCAGACATACTTATTTATATCAATTGGTATCCAATTGATTTAAATAAATTTTCATAGGACTGCCTGGGATCCGAACTCACACTCATTGGTTATTATCAATCAATATTGACAATGTATCTTTAACCTCTTGGGATCGGGGGGGGGGGGGGCAATTACGATTTTATTGGTTTATTTGTTATTATTTTTTTGTTGGAAGTTAATCCTTTAATATTAATACCTATATTTATGAATATGTTATGAATGTGTATATTCATATTTATTTATTTATTTAGGCTCGAATTTATATCTATATCTATTTTTATTTATATTTCATTTTTTTTATACTTCATTATATATTTAATTATTTTATAGGAGTAAGTTTTAATATAAGATATTAATTGAATTATTTTATATCTAAATATGTTGAAAGGAAAAATTATATGAGATAATTTAATTTTCATTTCATTTCATTTGGACCCTATAGGCCCATCTACCAAGATCGCCTTTATTAACCGAGATAATGGAATGAAAAAATTCCATGGGTATGCGACACCCTATCTACTCCTCCAGAGTTCTCATTGACCATTATCTAATTAGATTAAGGGAAATTTAATGTTTTACCAAAATAAATATCGTACATAAATAAAGGTCTTTATTTATCCTATGATAAATATGATTAAGGAACAAAATAAGAAATCTCAACCTTGATCTAATTTGCTATAATTTTTCTAAGTCATGGATGTCTAGATTAAAACAAACAAATATCTATATCTGCCTCTTGTTGGCTGACAGAATCTTAGAAAATGAGTCGTTTTCGCAAGACTCAAAAGCTTTCTAGAAGAATGTTTATCCAATCCGCTTTTAAGCTGAAAGAGACGATCCTTGCTCTTAAAATCTTCGACCTCAGAGGCTTATTGTATTCTTCAAACAAACAACTTGGCTTTATTTGTATCCTTTTGAAATGTTTAGAATTGAAAAAACTTAATTAATTTCTCTTTAGAATATGTGATGAAAAAATCTAAATTAATATTAATATTTCGTTGAATTAACAAAAAATACCAATGGATATAAGATCAATTTATTGATAAATTTGTTCAAAAAATGAAAATTTGTTCGAATAATAACATTATTGATTTATAAATTTAAAAAAACTTTGACTTTAGAATATTTTTAGATTGAAGAAGGAAAATTTATTTGATTCATGTTTTGATATTCTGAGGAAATATTCACATTAAACTATTATAAATTTTCAGTAGATCTATTCCTTTTTACTTTCCCTGAACTATATATTTGATATAGAGTGAGAAAGAATTGCGATCACAAAAAATATCGATGTTAAGATTTCAACGGAAATACATGTTTTGAGGTGCCCTGAGCCTAAAATAATGGGTTTCGCAAAATGGTCTGTCTTTGTGTGTGTGTTTCTGCTTTTTATTAATAAAGGCTCAGAGTACGAGCTCTGCTTTTTAATTTATCTTTTGAATTATGATTCTTGGAATGCAAAAACATTTTGAGTCACTAAGTTATTCAATACGAGTTCTTAGTAGTTTTTAGATGGCGCGAATTTTTAGAAATATCGTAAATTTTCTGCTTACTTATGAGAAATATGGAAATAATTTATTGTAGGCTACGTGACGCCGTTTATTAAAAAAATCTTAATTCATATAAAAAATATGTAGTCATTGTTAGTGACTACGCTTTAGCTGATGACAAGACTTAAGATGCAAATAAAGAGGAGAGGGGGGAGACAACTACTACTATTTTATTAAATACAATTTATAAAGCAAAAAATATTTAAAATATTTTGTCTTTTATTATTTGAAAAGTTTTTAGAAAAAAAAAAAAAATTTGGAATTTTTAAAATAATTTATTATCCAAAATTAGATTAGACCTTTTGGGTTTTAGATTATTTTTATTTATCTACAAATAGGTTCTGAAAAAGTTCAGATTCTATTTGCAAATAAATTTTTCCTTAGCCTTTTCTTGAAAAGGTAAAATAAAAGCTCACCTACTTCAAATAATAAAAAACAACCCACGGGATTTTACTTTATTAAAGAGAATGAAAAGCTTTTATTGTTTTTGAACGACTTTTCTAGCACGGTTACCATATTTCTCTTGTGAACGCCCTGAAGATATATCCCAAAGGCATAGATAAAATTCTCAGTCTAGTTTGGATGTTAACTCACTTTCGACCTTTCAACTTGTTCGTTTTCATTGATTCCTTTGAGGTTTGGTAATCAAATAGAAATAAAATTTATGCTTGTAATTGTTTGTTAAAATAAAATGCATATTTTTTATTTAGTCAAGTAAGACTCTTTGGTATTAAGTTTAGGCAACCGCCTTTAGATGTCATTATATTAATATAGAATATGGATAATCGATCATAAAGGAGGTACTACTCTAAAATGAAAAAAAAAATTCCTTTCAATGAGATACGAATAAACCATATATTTTAAAGTGGTATCTTTGCCGACAAAGGATCCCTTTGGATCAATATTTGATCAATGTTTGTATGCATGAAACGTTTTAAACCTTAAAACCAATTTTTGAAAGAGCATCTTGAGTGGTCGCTAACATGGATAATATAATCGTAGTTGCGATCTATCCTGAATATTTCTTGGGATATTTTTTATCCATTTATTTACAGGGCCGTCTAAAGTTTTCTATTTAAATAATTTTTCCTATAAATGATTAACAACCCGATAATTCACTATTCGGGCACTGATACTTCCCCTCTCGAATGGTTATAATAAAATTTTCTTTTATGCATGTTTCAGCAATTTTTTTTCTAAAATTAAATATTGTTAAAATTTCTGAAATTTTTAAAGGAAATAATCTCATATAATTTTATATGTAAGATTCATATCTAACAAGGAAAAATAATGAAGTATAAGATTTTAAATAAGTGAAAAAAAAAGGATTTCAGTTCATATTTATCTAATCTTTGAATAATTTGAATGATTTTTTTATTAACCCATTTTAAACTGATTTTTCTCCTCTCTTATGAACTATGAATAAATATATTTTTAATATCCATTGAAAATTTTTTTTTTTTTTTTTTGAGGAAGGGGAAGGGGTTGCTCTAGGTTTACGGTGAGGAATAATTTTATTTATTATTTTCGATATTTTTTCTTTATTTCTTTTTTTTTTTTTTGAGCGTCTTTTCATAATAGTTTATCATATCTATCTATTGAATTAAGAATAATTTGGCCTCCAAATATAAAAGAAATTTATATTTAATTATTAGTTATAATATTATTTATTATAACTTATATATATTTTAAAAAAATTATTGACATAACATCGCTTAGTTTCTGTACTAATTTGTTAGTCATTTGAACTGAAGATTCTCTCTGAAGTGCTCTCCCATTGAAGCCAATTTTAATGCCAATTTAGTTGATTAATTATGTAAAAGGAACATTGTCCGTAAAAGCCATTCATAATTAATGAATAAACTAAAATTTACTATGTAAATAACTTCGAGAAAAGAGATACCATAGCAGTTTATTTAATGAATAAGCAAATTTTAACAAATAACTAATTGATCCAATTAATATCGGACGATTGTATAATATGATAAATATATTTTGTACATACATATCTAATTAAATTTTTCCTAACTCCTTTTTCTATTTAAAGATAAATTAAATTTTAATTATTTTACTTGAAACTTCATTTCCCATTTTGAATTAAATACAAGTTCAAGTCTTGTCTTTTATAAGAACAAACAAATGAGTCTCGTCTCTTAAAACAAGGGCTGCTGATAAGGAAGTAAGCACTGCTTAAACTATCTATCATATGTTTAAGTTAGACTCTCAAAGTTACTCTTTCTCTTGGTCTAAACAAATTTCATATTCATTTTAGAATTTTAATTAAATTCTAAATGAATTAGCTCAAGAATTATTTCAAATTTTTTTTTTTTTTGTCAAAAATGATTATGTCTTGTCGGTTTGGATACCAAAGAAATCTCATCCCTCCAGATATTCTCATCACAAGTTGACTCCCCATCTTTTCCTCTTTTGCCTCTAGATGATGTAAGAAGTCCACACACATGACTTTTTCTACCTATCTTTAATTACGAAAAAGGTCTAGCTGTAAATAACGAATCCCTTCATTTAGATATTATATATTAAATTTTTTTTTATATTCTTGCATATTTTATTTTTAAATAAAATCAATAATTTCTCAAAAATATATATAAGTTTATTTACAAAAGCTCCAAAATATTTTTTTAAACTTCCCAATTTGGGAAAAAAGACAAGATGACAATAGGATTTTTTACCTGCACCATCATATCCCTTTGGTTGCCTACTTCCGAAGCCGGGTGAAGCTAGATTTTTTTTATCTTCGTTATAATTTTATTCATTACCCCAAATTCTATTTTATTCATATTTTTATAAGATACAATATCCTTGGCATCTAGGGCCATATTCACCTTAAATAATTTTCCTTTATTATTATATATTTATTTCTACCAAATGGTATTGATATATTGTACATGTATTGCTTTAAATAAATTATAGCCTTTCTGGAAAACACACAACACAAGCTTTCAACTTTTAAATGTTAGCAATGTCAACAATTCTGACCTCTAGGTCATGGAGTGGGTTCTATAAAAAAATCAGTTGTGACGGCCGCACATCAAACATTTTTCCTGACCTTAGGTAAGAGAAAGTTGCTATCACTAGGGAACTGGTTCACAATATGATTATTACTTTCATTTTTAGAGATTTTTAATATGTATATTAATCAATTATCAATATTTAATTTATTTACAAAAGCTCCAAAATATTTTTTTAAACTTCCCAATTTGGGAAAAAAGACAAGCTGACAGTAGAATTCTTTTACCTCTGCACCATCAAATCCCTTTGGTTGCCTAATATTATAAAAAAATTATTTAAATTGCCAATTAAATTTTATTTATCTACACCTAGTGGTCGAGGTATTGATATTGTCACTATTGATAGCCTTCAAAGCCAAAAGATGTAAGTTCGGATCCCAGGCAGTTCGATGAAAATTTATTTAAACTAATTGGTATAAATAAATATATCTGAATAATTTATATAGTAATAACTAAATAGATGCACCGTTTATAGTCTATATGGCCTAAAATTACTTTTAAAAAATTTTATTTATTTTTAAATATAGGAATTAAAAAATATATTTATATTTTGTTATCATGGCAAAGAGTTATCCTATATTTTTTATGGTATTCTTAAAGTCCTAATTTGGGGGCCCCAGACTATTTGGAACTGGAAAATGATTAATACATTTTAAATATTATCTAATTTATTATATATACAGCCAATTTAATCAAATTAGTTTAAGAGAAAATCGCAGAAAACTTAAAAACGTACTAGAGTAGAGTGGGCCCAAACAATTTTGGAGGGATAAGGTTTAATACATTTCAAAGATCATTTAATAAATAATTGATATATGAATTTTAATCAAAATTGTTAGAGGGAATTTTGAGAAAATCGAAAAAAACTAAAAAAGTACATAAGTAAAGTACTAGTAGTCTTTGGTCGATTTTATTGAAAAACTTCGACGTGCAAGCGACGAGGGTATCTAATTGAAATACAAAATTTCAGCCTCGAACCTCTTTTCCTTTTTGAGAAATCTTGTTCACAGACCAGGGGACCTCAAAACGTGTACTTCCGTTGAAATCTCGACATTAATTCTTTTATGATTGCAATACTTTCTCATTATATATTAGATATAGGAAAGAGAAAATAAAAAAGTATTACAGATATTTAAAGTCTTGTAATTAATTATTCCTTTCTCAAATTTGTTATAAGTTTTGAACCTTAAGTATTTTTATACAATTTGCTTTGAAATATTGTTCATTTGGTCCGACAAGTAGAAACGCTACTATTTATGAAAATATAAATTTAATTAACAATTTAAATTAATTCTAAAAAGTTCATTTTGGTAATTAATTATTCATTTTTCAAACATTCTAACCATATTTAACCTAGATAGTATTTCAGAGATTTTCAGTAAAAAACGAACCCTTTGTTATCATAACAAAGGATGGTTATTCAAAAAATAAGAAATAACTCAATTTAGATTTTAGAAATATTATCTCATCACTTAACCTTTTCAATCGGTTTATCGTCCTTGAGTACCATTTTGATATAATTAGAACTGTCATGTCAGATCTTTGATATAGGGTTTTTTCCTTATAATATAAATCTTCTCTCCATAAGCCCGAAATCTCATATATCTCTATACTTAGGCAATAAGTATCGTTTTTCTCTTCGGGCTAGTGAAGAAATTTCCAGCCACTTTTTTTTTATAATAAAAATATAAAAAATACAGAGCTATTATTATCATTAAAATAATATTGATATTAATTTAAAAATGTAAAAATAATATTGAAATACTTCCACACGTCCAACTAAATTATTCATAATGTTATCTTTTACACTTTTTAAATATAATATTATGCTATATATTTTTAATCTTTAAAGTAAAATATTTTAAAAAATTTTATGGAATATAATGAGATTGAGTTTTAATATTTAATCGGTTAATCTATAGATTATTAATATTAAAATTAACTGAACTATTTCTAACATTTACTCACGTAAATTAAGAATTTCATTAATTAAAAAATAAAAATTATTAATACAAAAGCATATTTTGAGAAAAAATTATCTTGCTAATATATATTTTTTTTAATTTTACTTTTTGTAAATAATAAAAATAAATCCCTTATTTAATCTAAATATTTTTTTATTTTTTATAATCTTAAAAATTTAATAACCAAAATAAATTAAGTGAACATTTGGTAAATTTCAAATCTTGATGGATGGTTGTGTCGCTGAGTGTAGTATTATGGAAAAATTAGAATTTCCGATTGGTCAATATTCCTCCTTACGGAAGTACTTATTAATAAATTTTTACATTTTTTTTTTTCAACATTCTCACAAAATATTAACTTTAGCCAAAACTATTTTTTTTTTTAATTATAAAAAAAAATAAATTGTTAAAAATTATTCAAAGGACAACTATTATTAAAATTTTATTGACCATCTGAGTATAACTTTGTACTCAAAATCTTTCTATTCCAAAAAGCAAAAAAAAAAGATCGGGGAAACAGGGTTAAGGGTAAGTAGCCCATCGAAGGTGTAACTACTTAATTAATAAATCTTTAAACTTATCGGATGATATAAGATCTAAATTTTAAAAATTTTCGTATATTATCAAGACCTTAAATAAATTAAAAAAATTAAATAGAGAAGGCAGGTTCAGCAATAAGGCAGCCTTTCAATACTCAAAAAAAATCTCAAAATTTAGAAGTTTCGAACGAGGTTTTCTAGTTCATCTTCTGTCCAATTTGATCGTAGTATTTATGCTCAAAGATTCTTGTATTTGAAATACATATAACAATGTATACACTTTATATGTATTTTAAAATCAGATATTGATTTTTTTGAGTATTATATATACTTTTTTATATGTATTTCAAATATAAGCTTAGCATTTTTGGGCATAAATGCTACGATCAAATGGGACTGAAGATGAATTAGTAAACCTCGTTCGAAATGTCTCAATTTGAGCATCCAAAAGCAGCTTATTGCTGAACCTGCCTTCTCCTCTATTAAAATTACAATACAGCAACAATTTTTTCTTTAAAAAATAATTCTACCAAATATTATAATCACAAATTTAATGAATATAATTTGTATTTTTAATGTGTTATTTTCAAAATAATCATTAGGGAATTAAAATATAATTCGCTATTAAAAGAATTTAATCCATTTTTATGCGTAGCTCGTTTTTATTCGGAACATTCTTCCCATTCTTTTGTATTTAAATGTTTGATATTATAAATTTAGAATTAAATGAAAAGCCATTTTTTGTATCATAAAGAGGGAATGGGTTGGTAGACCGTGAGTTAGAATCCCACGTGGCACGTATGTTTTTCATTTTTTTTATTTCATCCATCATTTCATCGACACCAAATGAAATTATTGCTTTTTTGAAAAAAACATTAAAAAAATATCAAAATTGATAAGACGATCTTCAAATAAAAATGGATATTTTTTACACAAATGTCATAGATGAAACCAAGAACAAAAAATAAACCAATAAATTATAACGTTTATATCAATATTATGCTTTATGACCATTTTAACGAGTTATTGCTATGTAAATAATAATAGTGCCTTTGTAATGAATAATAATATAAAGCTAAAAAGACAAAAAGTAAGAAAGTAAATATTTTTTATGGTAAAAGATTTTCATTAGAAAAATTAAAGGGAGAATAATATTTTGATATTTCGACCACTTGTAATCGGAATTTTTTTATTCCAAAAAGTGAAAAAAAGAAAAAGGTACTCATATATTTCATTGGTCATTGGTAGCGGCAGCAAGATCTATAGATCTGTGGTTTCGAACAGTAGCGTAGCAATTCAAAAATTATGTAGAAGGGCTTACCATTAAAATTATTGTCCTATATATAGATATAGAGAAAATGAAAGAAAAAGAGATAGAAGAGTCTAAACCTATTTAATTTAATTTTTTTTTTAATTAAAGCAAATTGGCTATTAAAATGCTTGAGAATAATTAAATTTTAGTTAATATCATTGGGGGCGTTGAGACATCTGAACGCCTCTTTTCTTGGATTTGTGCCTACAAAATGAATTCATCCCGGAAAAATAAATCCACTGAATTTAAATAGAGAATACTTAATTTTTTTAAAAATTTATTAAGGCTTGGCAATATAGCCATACCTTTATAGTTTGTTTGCTTGTTTTATATTATTGTATTTATTACTTATGCCTTAGAACATATCTTTGCTTTTTTTTTTACTAGTGAAACTTACTGATAGTAATAATGACTATTTGAGTTATCTCAATGGGTCAAGGGAAAAACAAAATTAAACTATAAAATAAATAATAAAAAGTGAGTAATGAAGAATAGATCTAAAAAAAATGACAAGTATAAAATTAATAATGATATTAATTATTTTTATTATTAATTTTTTTATTCATTATATATAGTCCTGTCCCTTGGTGCAGAGGTAAAGGTCTTGCTGCAAGTATCAGTTTCCCTTTCCGTCCTGAGCGATAAAAATTTATTTAAATTATATTGGCTGCCAATTAATTTTAATAAATAAGGACGGAGTCTAAATGGCCTCAGGTGGTGAAAAAAAGGCTTATATAAGAGCTGGTGAGAAAATCACCAAATATTGGAGGCTTTTTTGACCGCCTCCTCCTGACCGACTAACTACAAATTTTAATATCTTCTAACGCACTCCTACAATTGTTAGTTGTTTTTTTTTTTTTTTTGGTATTTCGGCATTTAGACTCCGTCCATAATTTTTTTAAATCATTTGCTGTCCAATATAATTTAAATACATTTTTGTCGTTCTGGACGGGAAGGAAACCTCTGACCTTTGGTACGTGAAGCTAGACCTTTAACTATGCTTCAAGAGACAGAGCGTATAGTTGTTAAGTACCATCATTTTTCCATGAGTTGTTCCAAAGATATAACTTAAAATAAAAGCTACACACACACACACATATGCACATAAAAATTTTTTCACTTTTTGGAACCTTTTGAATTGAGACTAAGATATTTTTAAAAATTGAGGGGGGGAGTTAAATGTTTTTCGCTTACTCTAATATATATTAATAAATAATAATAATAATAATAATAATAATAATAAATATTTTTCTTTAAAAAATTAATTAAATGTAATCTATAATGTCCCCGCAGAGACATTTTTTTAATGACTCATATTACTCGTTCATAATCTCAAAAGTAAACAAAAATTACAAATCGATTGATTTAAAAAATATTCATATGAATTATCATTCATTTTTAACATAAAATTCTCTAATTCCTTAAAATTTATTGAAAAAATATTTTTTTATCTTTTTATACTTTTCTTTCATGATATATTAATTAAGCCTAAAAGCCTTCTTTATTGACTGAATTAATGCATAATCTTTTTAATTTTTAACGCTAATTAGTCTCGAGCTTAAACATTACCTCTAACATTCAAAAATAAAAAAAAAAATGGGAAATTTTTTTTCTTATAAAAAAATAAAATCAATTAATGGGCTTTCTAACTAAAGCTCTCAAAAATATTTTTATAAAAATTCTTGAAATTTTTTCATTATTAAATTAATAAAAATTCGAATTGCATTATTCCTTTATAAAACTCATAGATTCAGTTTTCTTAAATAACTCAGCGGATTAAAGTTTTGGCATCCGAAATTTAACTCAACTTGTGTTCATATCCACCTTTTCTCCTTTATTCATGTCTCCTCCTGGGGAAAATAAATTGGGATTTGTTCCTCTCGAGTAAAAGGCGCAAAGAGCCTTAGTATCCCCAGGGACAAAAATAATAAAAATCTTATCAATGCACCATATAATTTATTATATAGGTTAATTATTTAAAAAAAGTACTGCAATTTTAACAAATCAAAATATACTAAATCTCGCTTTGTGGTTTGCTATTAACGCGTATTAAACTATTAGATTATATTTGCAATATTTTTATAGAAATCTTTCTCGATTGTTTTCGAATATATTTATAAATAGATCTGCCGTGTGCTTTTGCAATTCATAGGATCATTGAATAAAAAAGACCAAATACGCTTATACATATTTTATATGAAATATTGTTTAAACGAGTAACTATAACACCACGGATTTAAAACTCTTAGCCTGCTTAAATTCGCATATTTTACACAGCGATTTTAATACAAAGCTCATTTCAAAGACAATAATCTATAGAATTAAGTGGGAAAAGGTTGATTAATTGAATGTTGGAGCGTTTGTGAAAACTAGGAAACCTCTTAAATCATTTAGAAATAAACCAGTAGTGAGTAATTAAGCTAGGTCGAGTTTACAGTAATAAATTGCAACTGTTGACATAAGGCAACATAATAAAATTTAAAAAAGATGTTTGAGATATTGCCATTAAATTATAATAATATGATAATAATAGATTAACCTAATGATTGTTTGAAAAGTAAACTTGATTAAAGTAAAAAAAAAAAAAATGGAATTTATTAGAATCAATTAAATTTTGGTTTATTTTTTGGATTTTTTTTAACAAAAATGAAAAAAAATAAATGATAGACCTATCAATATTAATGATATTTTTTTTCTTAATGTTTTTCTTGCTTAGAAGCTAATCTATATATAATCATAGTAATACTGATCTGTTATGGTTACTCAAGGGGAGTAGCTTGCTTGGGAAATCTATTGGGCCCTGTCGCTATTTCCTTCACCAGAAAGTTATTATTGAAAAGGATGCATTTTTTCCACTAGGTGGAGGGAATTGGGGGAGTATATTTCAAAAGTCAATTCTATGTTAGTACATGACCGAATTTAATAAATAATATACTATTTGAGAAGAGAATTAAATGCTCTACAATTCTTATCTGATGAACTTTTATTGTCAAATTGATTCTAAATAAGTTACAAAATCCCTAAGAGAGAAAAAAATCTTTTTCTTAAAAATAAGCTTAAGTTTTGATTTTATTTCAAAAATCTTTTCTTATTGTGAAGATATTAATTTTCAAAGAAAAAATATTAAACTACACTTCGTCGTCGACTTTCGTACCTAATTGGTTGTTGAAATAATATTTAATAATAATAAAAATAATAATAATAATAATATTTTTAAAATATTTATTTTTTAATTAAGCTTACATACTATTATATATATAATAAATAATACTTTAATTATTAATATTTGGTTTTTCTTTCTAAATGTATCAAGAGATACTTGCATTTTATTCTTCTTTTTCATTTCCTGATAAGTCGATAAAGAGGGAATTAATTATATGCTACTTTTTCACTCTTATTTTTAAATACTGTGCAGTACCGAATATATACCAAAGTAGAATGTAGGAGGTGTATGTCAAAAATAATAATAAGAAATGATATATTTAATCTTAGAAATTTTTATTAAATAATACCGGTATTATATAATAATTCAATTAATAATGTAACAAATAGGAAGAAATATTTGTTGATGAAGAGTAAGAAATTTTTAAATTTATTACTAATTTATAACTATAATTGCTATAGTAGAAACACTGAATATTTATATTTTATTTTAAGAAGTTACTGCTGTATAGCAGGAATAGGGTATTTAAAGGGTGCTGAAAGGATCCCTCAATAGGATTCCGCCTTAGATTAGATTAAGTCGGTTGAAAAAAATCCAGAGGTCGAAATAGATAATTATAGGATTAGTTTTAAATAAAGAGAGGGAAAAGTTGGGAGAAAATAAAATAACTCCTTGGGGTGTCGAAAGATAGCATATGCCAGAGGTCATGAGTCTTTATGCACAAAAGCACTCTCCCGGTAGGTGGGCCCTTACGATTCAATGACCTATTTATAAATGAGAGTATAAAAAACAGTGGTGTCATGAAACTAAGCAAAATTCTTTTAATTCCAGTTTGAGTTTATTTTAATTAAACTGAGAGAGAGAAACAAATATTAATCATTTTACTAATTCATTGTTAATAGGAGTTAAAACATTCAAGGAACCCCGGAAAAGTAACACATTTGATAGCACTCGTCAGATTTTATATTGCTTTTATCCCTAAAAAGCTTCTCTTCTCATTTACGACCTATATAAGCTTCACTTAGTTTTTTTTTCCTATTTCTGGTGTTATATGTAATATTTCTTGGGACTCCTGCAAGACATAATCATATTTTTGAATATTTGACATTAAGACGAATATTATCCTTGAGGGCAAACTTTTATAACCAAATGTCATTACAATATTTTTTCCCGGGCCATTCTTGCCAAGATTTATTATTCTGGTATATTAACCTTGGGGCTTAAAAACTTTTAAACTTTATTTGTTGATAATTAAGTAAAATATTTCCACTTTAAGGCTTGATTTATAAATCTTGGTGAAAATAAATTATAAATAATTTTTAAAAAAATATTTCTTTCCCCTTAGTTTTCATTTCAACATGATAAGTCGATAAAGAAGGAATTAATTATATGCTACTTTTTCACTCTTATTTTTAAATACTGTGCAGTACCGAAGAGTAAGAAATTTTTAAATTTATTACTAATTTATAACTATAATTGCTATAGTAGAAACACTGGATCTGGCTGGCTTCACGTACCAAAGGTCAATAGTTTGCTTCCCGTCCTGAGCAACAAAAATTTATTTAAATTATATTGGCTACCAGTTAATATAAATAAATAAATAGTACGGAGTCTAAATGGCCTCAGATGCCGAAAAAGACTTAAAAAAAAAAAAACAATTTGAAATTTAAATTTTGTTTTACTAATTTAGGAGCCAAAGTCCAATTTGAATGTTAAATTTTTTTTTTAATAAAGACCAGATCATATTGGATAAGATTGTATAGTGTTAAAAATTTTATTAAATAAATATCTAAGCTGTAAGCTTCATTTATATCTTCTAAAAATAAATTTAAAAAGCCTAGATAGTAGAATGCCACTATAAGCTTACTCCAAATTGAAGGGTTTACTTTTATGTAAATAATCCTGAGAGAGTACCTCCTCAAACTAGGACATCCTCCCTAGCATAGATTGGATTGGAACGAAAGGATCGGATGGAATTATATTAACTAGCTAAAAATGAATATAGGAGGATTTGGAGATAGGAAATAGAGTAACTTCACGGGGTGCCGATAGATGGGTCGGCTGGATTTGAGATGTCTGTCTCTGCACACGTAACCATCTTGAGTAAAAATAGGGAATCCCGCTAGGTGGGCCTAATGAAATGAAAAAATGTAAATAAACTGGCATTAAACAGTGCTTTATTGGTTTTCAAAGTAATAAATCTTTCTGGCCATATTTTGAATGAATACAACACTTGACATGCAGTATAACTTTGAAAGCTTACGCTTGTCCTTTTATGTTTTATTCACGAAGGGTTCCTAAATCCCCGTCTATTAATCATAATACTGTTTTTTTTTGTTGGAAAAACTTGTCCCCTACAGAATTATTCTATCATAATGTTTACTTAATTTTTATATCGAATGTAATAGTTTATTTGTTTTCCTTAACCAAAATTTCATTTGTTTTGGGGCTACTAAATTAATTTCTAATTTATGTAATAAAATATTTTCATGGCAACAAATAAAATCAATTAACTAGCAAAATTAATTAAATATATATTTTGTTTTTATGTACTTGTATTTAAAATATATTATTTTAAATTATTTATTATTGTTCTCCTGACTATATGTGTATCTATGAAACATATTTTTATACATACAGTTTATAGAGAAAAGTTCTCCCATGGCCCCAAATGGTCTCAATTTTCAGCAAACATTTATGTTTTAAGATTCTCTGAATCCAAAAAACGTAAAATGAAAAAAATTATATGTCAGCATCTTTCTTATTTTGTTTTTCTCATATTTTTTTGATCGTCTTTCAACATTTGACTATAAAAATTTATTCTTGCGATCTAACTTTCTCATAAGATCTTATAAATATAGAACTTCTTAAGTGTTTGGTGTCATCGGATATCGAAGTTCTATTGGTTAGCTAACCATAAGACTTGAAAAAGTAAGAGGTTTGGCCTGCGCTTCGATGCCATCAAACAAAAAACTGGCAATCTTTAAGTAAACAACTGATAAGACCCTGTTCTCCAATTAGGAACATACAATGATAACTAATAATTTCAAATGAAAAAGTTTCCAAAGCTGTTTAAACAAATTTATATGATGGCCTACATTCTAGGTGCGATCTGGGCCTTGTTTAATATAAACGATCCTCATGCCAGAATTTACATCTCAGTATAAGATCGCTGGCAAATGTGTATTAATATTTCTTCTGTTTCTTGTTATAAAGAAATTAGATTTGTTTCAAAATCCAAAGAAGAGAGATTACCGTCTGGAGCAATAAAATTATAATTAGCTACCAATCAATATAAATAAATAATGGTTATCATTAAATAAATATACACAATTAAACATTAATTGAAAAAATAAATACGAAGAGATCCGTCAAATATGATTTTATTTTTAATATTGAATTAAAATAATGATGAATGTACCATTCATTGAATTTGATGTAATATAGGTTTTCGCACATGTCGATATTTGTTTATGTTACTGATACCATCAGCACTAGCAATGTTTTTATCATCGAGGGGATGCCCCTCTCAAACACGTGTTTATGGACACCCAATAAGTCTTGGCTACGTTTCACCCCCTCCTCTCACAAAAGTTTTCAGTCTCTATATAAAGTAGAGGAAATCCAATATCCACCAAAAGATTGATTAATCTCGTCTTTCCTTCAGGAATTTTTAAGCTAAACTTATCTTTTTTATTAATTTTTAATTATTTTCTAAAAAAATTAAATAAAAGAGTAGCCAGGTTGTGCTATAAGGGTTAGAAACGCCCATGGAACCTGGACTTAGACTAAATATTAGGCCTATATTAGAAGAATAAAATTTAATATTCATACAAAAAGAATATTAATACTAGAAAAATGATTTGAAAGAAGAGAGTTGTGTTGTGTTGTAATTATAATAGAAGAGAAGGGGAAGATTATGCAAGTTCTAAACCTTCCCCCTCTCCCATATCATAAATATATGTCTACGCTAATGGGAAACTAATTATATAATATTTATTTTTTTATTATTATTTAATGATTAATAATATATATGTCAAATTGAATTTTTTTTCGCTATTTTTCTTACTTGATAAATAAAAATTGTTAATTAATAGACCAGTACCTGGAGTCCGAGTCACACGCGGTTTTTTTTTAATGGAAAAAAAAGAGTCACTAATATAGACTAATAGGACCTTTGCAATTAGACATAAAACCTAAAGATAGGGTTTTAGGTAAAAAAAAATAGGTTCACCAAATAGAAATACCCTGAAAATATTTTGCCAAAGGGTTCTTATTGACTTCGTCAACATTTAAACCTTTCTTACTCTTTTTCTCAAACAGATGGTAAAATTTGTTTAAATTATATTATGTTAGATAGAGCATACACTGTTAACAGTTATTGTCTATATATAATACAATACAATTGTCCATTTAACACGAAAGACAAATTTTTTGAAATAATTTTTAATTTAATTCTCTTTCTTATTTTAAAGAGATTATTATAATATAGCAGTGATACATTTGATTTTCCTTCGTTTCATGATTTTAGTTTGAAATAATAATAATTTGAATTAACATGTGAATCTCAGGGCTGTGTTACTTTGAGATCAATAGAAATTTTTATTTTTCAATGGCTTTTGATTCGTAACTGCTTTTTACTATTTAAAGTTGGGAAATTTTTTAATTCCTTTTCTTACTATGAAATAATTGATATTTAGTTAGAAAATATAATATTAACATAATAAAGGTTCTTTTCTTTTGGTTTTTCATCATTGTTTAAAATTAGGACATACCAAACTTAATTTATTATCCATAAATGTTTGTTGATAAATAAACAAAAATATTTAATTAAATATGAAGATTACTCTATAATTAATTAAGAATAAATTGAACTTCATTAAAAAGTTATTCATTTGCATTATTGAAAAAAATCTAAACTAATTCCACTTTTTAAACTTAAATACACTTTGAATAAGTTAGATGAAAACATTAAAAACCATTATGTAAAGAAAAGAAAGATTCAAAAGATTTAAAGAGCAATCACTTTTTAATTATTTACGTGTAAATAAACTTTTTTAATTTCTTCTTTTTTTATAAATGAAATATCTGTTTTTTCAACCGAAATATTCGAGTATAATGATTTCAAATTCAGCAGCATATATGAATAGGCCTATATTTATTTTCTCTTTATTTGCCAATATCAATAAAAAAAATAATGAAAATTTTTATTTAAAAGAAATATGGCATCGAAGTTATTTAATATTTTTGAGGAATAAATCATAAGATTGACCAATCATTAATGAAAAAAATTTCTGAATACAGAATAGGCCTATTTATGATAAAATTAAAAAGATGCAAAGAGAATTTATCTTAGTTGTTCTAATGTGGCCATCTCGTCCTATACGTCTCGCAAAATGTTTTGTCTGTCTGTGTATCGGTATACGAAAAAACGAAAAACCGCTCAAGGCCAAATTTTTATATTTAAATTAGGTACCCTTGTCGCTTGAATCTTGAAGTTTTTGAATAAAATCGGTTAATGGAAACTAGAACTTTTCTGATGTATTTTTTTAAATTATTTTCAATTTTATCATAATTTTCCCTAATGATTTAGATTAAAATATATATTTTAATTATCTATAAGATGATCTTTGAAATGTATTAACCCTTCCTCTTCGCTCAAAAACTTTACTTTAGTACGGTTTTGGGTTTTTTATTATTATCTCTTAAACCACTCTAAGGTTAATGATTAAATTGGCTATACATTGTACTATTAAGAGATTAATTAGAGAAAAGCTACGTAGAGAGACTGATGCAAAAATTTGGTATGGCATCGCAACACACAACTTTCTCTTACCTAAGGTAAGGAAAGCTGAGTGATGTGCGTATCAGATTTTTTAATATTATGTCTCATAAGCATACTCTCATTTTCTTACCAATATATATACAATATGTCTATTCTTACATTTAACGTTATTAAGTGCAGAAAATACTAATTCACAGAGGTATGTTACGGATAACTGCAATAAAATATTCAGTCCTTTACGAAATTATAAATTGAGATTTTAAGAAAATAAAAAATAACAATCATATTCATAGCTACATATATCGGTTTTTTTTGCAAATATTTTGGCCCCACTATAATTTTCATATAATCTTAAAGGTAATGATGAGTACAAAAAATTTCTTAATTTTTCTTTAACTTTTAAAATTTTGCCATTTAGGATATATAAAATTTGATTTGAAAATAGAAAATAAGTTGAATGGCTTAGATAAAGTATACCCGTTTAATATAATTATACACAAACGTAAATGAAAATTAATTTTGTAAGAGTAAGTCGAATACTAAACGGAATTAATCAGTAAATGAGAAAGAGGAATTTGTCTTTTGTCTGAATTTCGTAGTTAAGATTTTCTTAAAGTTCTAAAATAAAATATAGAAATCCTTAAAATAAATAAGTTAATTATAGTAGAATTCAATTTCTCGATCATCTACTTTTGAGAATCATTGAATTTCTGACTGGAGAACATTTTTCAATCTATTGTAAAAATAAAAATAAATAAATGCAATTAAAAAATTAAAATTGCAATTTTTTAAAGTATATTCTATTTTGATATCTAAGATCCTTTTTTACTTTAAATATACTATACCGGCCCAAATTAATAAAATTTCATTTTAACAAAAGGTATCATTCACCGATCTTGGTGATCTTTTCTATTTTTTTTATTTATTATCATTTTATTAATATATTTTGTAAAACTTTTTACCAAATTTTACTCATCTCAAAAATATCAAATTCGGAAAATCATCTCTTGCGCACCATCCGAAAAATACTTTTTCCACTGAGATATAATTAAAGAAAAGAAAGTAAAAAATCTGTTCTCACTATAGGACTCCCACAAGAGTGAAAGTGCATTTCTCTCTTGGGTAGAGAAAAATTGATTCAAAATTTTATATCTTTTGGATTTAAAAAAATATAAACTATTCATTTTAAGTAAAATTCTAAAATAATCATTGGAAAATGATCCTTTTATTGAACATCTTGAAAATGATCCTATTTATATAAGCCTTAGCCTTGAATCTTTAATCTATCCTCCGTATTTTCCATGTTTACTTTATTTCTTTTCCATGGTTCTTAAAATAAACCCATTATCAAGAGATCGGTGTTAGTCACTTTGGAAAGGCATTCTCTGACTTTCCATTTATAAGAGAAACTCTATTAATCTCTGACAAATATAATATATCAACTCATTTGAAATGGATAATCTCTTTTCATTTTCATAGAGTAAGATATTTGTCCCATAGAGCAAACCCAATCGTACATTTATAATATATATTCAAACTCTAGAGAATATTCTTTAAATTGTCTGAGACATTTTTTTATATGAAATTTTAAAATATCAATATATAAATAATTTCTATTAATATTTAAATTAAAATGTCTTAATATGACCATTAAAATTATTTTTCAAAAAATGCTTTTTTTATTGATCTTTATTTCCTTTTTGATGGTCAGACTTACACCCTCACTCAAAATCAAAAACTTGTAAAAACGAACACAAATTTCACTTTTAAAAAAAATCACAAAAATAATGACCTACTTGAAAAAAAAAAATAACTGTAAAGATCATATAAAAAAATTATAAATAATAATCAAGACATTCATTTGAATTAGATATTTTTTATTAATTATTATTCAATATATACCTTATAGCGGACTTGACGTAATCATAGTTTATTTTAAAATATTTCACATCAAAATTGAACTTTTCATTTTATTTTCCTACACCGTAACTTGCCTCGAGTTGTGGCCTAGTGCAAAGGAAGCACTCCGATGCCCCGGTTAGGTGGGAGAAGATCTTGGGCCATGGGCCACTTGATCGTTACCCAATCGTATATTTATATATTGACACTCTAGAAAATATTCTTTAAATTGTCTGAGATATTTTTTTATATTCAGAAAAAGATACTCAAGAAATATTTTTAAAAAAAAATTATTTTTGGACCCTTCCTCTCCCCCAATTTTGATTAGGCTCCCGCCCTCTAAATAAGAATCTTGGAGTTCCAACTCTTGATCTAGATTAATTTTAAAGTATTCATTTGTCTGACTATCGGTACCAGTTTTTTGCACTTTTCTAGCAAATTTGGAATAATTACTGATAATATAATAAAAAATTAGATATTGATAAACTAATCAAAGCATGTTGTAGAAGAAAGAAAAAGAAAAGACGGAGAGATCAGGCCAATCACTATACAATATAATCAAGATCAAGAACAACGGTTAGCCCTAGGTTGGATCCGAAACGTCGCTCTTTTTTAGTCTTTTCGGTATTTGAGACCATAAGGACTTTAAACAATTCAATTATTTTTTATTTTACAATACGAATTATTTAGGCATATTTATTTACACCAATTAGAATCCAATTAAATAAATCACAAACAATCGGACTACCAGGGATTCGAACCCATACCCTTTGGCTTTTAAGGTTATCAATAGCGACAATGTCAATATCTTTAACCCCATTTAGACTCCATCCTTATTTATTTAAAATAATTGGTAACCATTTTAATTAAAATAAATTTTTGTCGCTTAGGGTGGGAAGGGATATTTGGTGAACCCCTCTGCTCTGCACCAAGGGACAGGGCATTGCTTGTGAAAATAAATGTAAGTAAAAAGTTAAGAGGATCAAGGGAATAATAGCAGAAAACAATTATAGTAACTCTATTAATTCAACAAATATATTTCGTATCCGATTATCTAATTGCAAAATTTATATAAAAAAAAAAAATATTCAAAGAAAAGATTCGTTCCGTTATTGGTTTGAAAAATTGACCTAGTACCATTATAAATAAATTTTTAAACCAAATATTTAAACATTTAAAAATGCTTTTATTAATAAAATAAATTAATTAGAAGCCAAACCCACTTTTACTCACTAACAAAAACTTGTTTCTTTTTTTTTAGTTAAAGCAACAAAAATAATTAAAGGCTTCCTCCTTCCCTGGTTAAAAAAAATATACAATAGAAATCGCGTGATTTCTTAATGCGTTTGACTTTTTTTATAAGTAAAACTCACTCAAAATATTTTTTATTCCTTATATGATTATAGTTTATTTAGTAAAGCTTAAATCAATAAATATTATTTGTTATTAATGAGTTTATAAGGATCGACAATTTAGTTTTTACTTTTATTTTAGTTATATAGTGTTAAAGTATTGCGATCGCAAAAAAAATATATGCCGAGATTTCAACTGAACTACACATTTTGAGGTCCCCTGAGTCTAAAAAAATATATATGTAGTTCTCGTAAAATATTGTGTGTCTGTGAACAAGATTTCTCATAAACGAAAAAACGTACGAGGCTGAAATTTTATATTTAAGTTAGGTACCCTCGTCGTATGCACCTCGAAACTTTTCAATAAAATCGGCCAAAGAGTAGTAGTACTTTATTAATGTACTTTTTTAGTTTTTTCGATTTTCTCAAAATTTGCTCTAACGATTTTAATTAAAATTCATAAATCAATTATTTATTAGATGATCTCTGAATTCTCTTTGCCCTTATCCTTCCAAAAAGATTTGGGCCCACTTTAATGTACTTTTTTAGTTTTTGATGAGTTTCTCTTAAACCATTATGATGATTTTGATTAAAATGACTTCACATATAATAAAATAAATAATTTTAAAGATGTATTAATCATTTTCCACATCACAATAGCGTGAGGCTTTCAAAAATCCTATAGAAAACATGGGACAACTCGTTGCTACGCTAATAAAATATAAATCTCTATGTTTGATGATAAACGAGATTTAATTCTTAATTTAATTTAATTTTTGTATAATATTGATAAGTGATTAATATACATAAGCGAAAAATCTCTAAAAATAAAAGATAAAATTAAAAATGGCTGGAAAAGTGCGACGCAAAAAATCTGGGATTACATTCATCATTCAGCTTTGTTTACTTTAATTAAGAGAAAGTTTTATGATGTGTGTCCATTACACCAGAGTTTTTCATATAATTTTAAAATTATGGTAATAAAATAAGATTTTTTATAAATAGTTAGGGATCTCTTTTCTAAACGAAAACCGCTGCATCTCTGTGTCTGGGAATCAATTCGCAATATAAATCATTCCTTTTACTTGAAGTTTATGAATAAAAAAGAGGAATGAAAGATTCCTTAAAAATATCAGAGTGGTTTTTTAAGTATATAAAGGGAAACCTTAGATATTATATTATTTTTGAGATATACCAAATAATGAAGAGGTTATATATATACTTAATTTATTTCTTTTTACTTTCTCTTAGCTACATATATAGTGAGAAAGCATTGCGATCGCAAAAAATATCGATTACGAGATTTGCAACGGAAATACAGGTTTTGAAGTGAAAAAATGGGTCACGCAATATGGTCTGTCTGTGTGAATAAGATTTTTCAAAAATGAAAAGAGACTCGTGGCTGAAACTTTATATTTAAGCTAGGCACCCTCGTCTCATGAACCTCGAAGCTTTTTAATAAAATCGGCCAACAGGTACTAGTAATTTACTGATCTACTTTTTTAGTTTTTTTTTTTTTTCGATTTTCTCAAATCGTTCTAATGATTTTGATTAAAATGAATAAACCAAATATTTATTAGATGATATTTGAAATTACTTAACCCTTTATCTCCCTACAATTGTTTGGGACTTATTTTACTCTTGTACATTTTTAGGTTTTTATCTGATTTTCTCTTATACTATTTTAACGATTTGTGTATTAAATAAATTTTATTTCTCTTGACAAGAAATTAAACTCTTGATTTTGGTTGATGAATCAAGAGCTTTGACTCTACTTCAAGTAACTGAGTGGCTCCTGATGAAATCAGATAGCGTGCATTATTTTGCTTGCTGGAAGATAGGCAACCCAATTCCCTAAACCTCTAGAACAAACTAGGCAGTTGTTAAATCCCTGGCGAAATTTATAAGTGAGCATGAGTTGTCTGCTCTGGAGCAATTAATAAAAAAATCCATTTAGTGAGTTTTTGGATTGTTTACCTTTCAGCAACTAAACGCGAATTATTTTTTGCAAACCATGATATATAAAGAACACACTGCATGTTATTTTAATAATTTATTTTTACTTATGCCTTTAATCAATCAACCAATTTTCTTTTTCTTTCTGAAATTTAATTCCCAAGCCATATTTTGTTTTCATTTTCATATATTGAAATTAATATATTGTTAATTTCGCTTGTTTTAATTTTTACTATGCCCTAATGCAGAGGGAAATGACTCGCTTCACCTTTGGTTCAACAATTTAATTTTTGTGTCTTTATGTAACCTACTTTGTTTTAATCTTTAATAAAATATTTCTTATTTATGCCCTGTTCTCTGGTGCAGAGGTTGAGGTCTCCCCTCGCGTATCAAAGGTCAGGGGTTCGCTTCCCGTTCGGAACAACAAAAATGTATTTATATTATATTGGCTACCAATTTATATAAATAAATAAGGACGGAAACAGCCTCAAGTCCCGAAAAAGACAAAAAAATATTTACTAATCAATAACTTCAATATTTAAAGTTAAAGAGATTTTGATTAGCATTTAATTTAATTCCCATTTTTTGGCTTATTTTGATATTTATTGTTCTTATTTAATTTGAATAAATAAAATGTTTTCATCGATTTCAGATTTATAATAATTGTTAAATATTCAAATATTTCCTTTTAAAATAAATACTTCTCATTCAATAATTAATATGTATCAATATATTTATTTTTGTATATAATAATAGATAAATCAACCGAAACTGTTTTTCTACATGTTATATACAAACAGAGCATGAGAAATCAACTCTCATATGGGTTATTCATCAATAAATTCAATAAAATTTTGTTTATTTTAATTAAACATTTGCACATGGAATTCACTTTCACGGGACGATATATCATACGAGTTTATTTCGCACAGTCATTTATCTTAATCCCAAGTCAAAATTGAATAGTTCATATGAGATAAATGGCATATATAGGCCTGGGACAATTATCCTATCTTTAAATAAGGTTGATGGTGTAATAAATTGAGACTCAAATCACCTGCTCGTTCCTGATATTAAAAGATTAGAAGCTCAAAACGATTCCAATAATTCTCCGATCATATAGCGTTTAGTTGTGTGGAATATTTATTGCATGATAAAAAGATAGTATATTTTAAAAAATATTCTTTTTACACATTTTAAAAATTTGAAGTGACTAAACGAAAATGACACAACTTTCTCTTACCTTATGCTCTATAAAACTAAGAGACATAAAAGAGAAATCGATGTTGATAGAAATTAACCTGAATTGGATTAAAATGTCAAATATTTTTACTTTCTCTTTTCTATAATTTAATATAGTTAGTTATAGTAGATGTCGAGATTTCAACAGAAATACACGTTTTGAGCTCCCCTGAATGTGTCTAAAAATGGGTCTGTCTTTCGGCGAACAAGATTTATCAATAGCGAAAAAACATGGGATTGAACTTTATATTTAGCTAGGTAAAATCGGCTAATGAGTACTAGTACTTTACCGATATATTTTACTTTTTGTTTTTTTCAATTTTGTCAAACTTCATAATAATGATTTGGAGTAAAATTCATAAAACAATTATTTGTTAGATGATCTGTGAAATACATTAACCTTTATCACCAAAACCCTACCCCCAAAAACCCCCTCCCCCCCCACCCCCAGTCCCTTGACAATTACTGTGTTTTTCTTATTTTCCCATTTTATATAT
>JAAAKE020143214.1:0-13297 GCA_010014785.2 Anisolabis maritima | reverse complement strand
ATTAAATTCAAATCTTTAAAAAAATAATAGAAAAAATTACAAAAATAAATTGATATTAAAAACCTTGCGATAAATATTAAAAAACTTGCGAAAAAAAAGAAAAATCAACTTTATACATATCTTGCCCCCCCCCCCCCCTCCCTTCTAATCAAAAACCCTGGTTAGGCTCCTGGTATTCAAGATAAATGACTCAGTGAGCAGTCTTTTCATTTAATTAATCAATACTGTACTATATTCATATTATTAATTAGCAATATGAAAATATCGTACAAAAAGTTGAAGGATAGTGGCAAGTTCTCTATATGAATTTATTTAAACAATGATTGATCACCGTTTTTCTTCCTTTTCAAGTTAATCCTCCTCAAATAAAATAAAGCCATTTTCGTGTAAAACTTTCATCATTACTGGCTTCTAATCTTGAAACTTTTATTAGCCTAATTTTCTCTGAATTGGCTAAATTTGAAAGTTACCTGTCGCGGTGCCAATTTTTTTAAGAGTAGCAAATAATAATAAGCGTCCTATGCCTAACGTATTTTATCATATACTCATAGCAAAAAATAAAATTCATTTATTAATGAAGATCAATTTATCATTATAATTAGTTTTAGCTGATTTTTTCTCTCATACCATCAAATAATCCATTATTTTAAAGAAATTGTATCGCTCAAGACCGAAAACAATGCCTTAATCATAAATGTCTCTCTCATTGTCCAATGGGCATGAGTTATATATTCTATTACACCGTACAACAAAAAAAGTTAGGGTTTTTATACATAAAATAATTCATATGTCCCGGAAATATAGACCAAATCTGGACGAATTGTGTCGTTCATATTGCCAGATCACGTCATATGATTCTTTTTTATTCATATTTTAATATTAATTTTTACATATTTTAATGATTGTTGAGATCCAGTGAAAAACTTTGGAACTTTTGAAAAAATTTTGAGACAATTTAAAATCTTCCATAATTATTTTAGTTTAGAATTTCAAAAATGATAAAATTAATATGAAATGCGACGAGCATTAAGATAAAAGCAGGACTGGCGACTTATTTTATATTTATGTTATGACTATTATCCATATATTATCCATAACTTGTGTGATGATAATTAATTTCATTTTTTTTAAACGAATATTTCATTAAATTACATAAATGATAAAATTAAAAAACAAATTCTTGGTAAATTAAACGCTCTTTTTTTATTTTATCACATAATAACAATATCAATATTTTTTTAATAACATTTAGAATCGTGAGTTAAATATCAAATCATGCTCATTTGGCTATAATTGATTGTAATTATCAAGGCTGAATATATAAAAATACCGAGCAGAGATTGAACTGACTGTTGGGAATAGGAGAAAAGAGGAAGGGGCGGAGAGATCTCGTTGTGCCTAAGATAATGTTATTGTTATTCTAGAATTAAACTTGGTGTTTAGTATGCAAATCCCGACAGCTTCTGACCAGAGGAGCGCATCTTGATCTTGCAACCCGGGATCAAAATTTCCCTAACAACAAACCTATGATAACAGAGTTAAGAAATATTTTATTTAGGATAATTAGAAATCTTTTGAGAGAGCAAGCATTCTCTTGTTTTCCTGGTAATTTTTGTAACAATTTTTTTTTTTAAATGAAATTAAAAGTAACTAAAGATGTTAAAAAGATATTTGAAAAATTCAGAAAGGAAAGTGCAGGGTAGGTTAATGAGAATAACAAAGATTCTTTTGGGTAAGTTTTAACCTGTTTCGGCTTGTGTTCTGGCTCACTAATTTATGTACATGTCAAGTATTATCCACTATTGAAAAATAATTTGAATAAATAAAACGTGACTTAAAATAAAACAAGTTGCAAATCTTTCTCATACCTCAGATATTATTTAAAATATTAATTTTCAAGAAGCTCTAATTACCTAAATATATTCAACAAAAAAAAAATATATTTTCTCCTTTTTAGTGCATTTTTAAATAAAATCCTATTTATTTAATTTCTTTACTTTGAAGTTTTAGGATTTTTCAACGTTGTCGCCCCCATCACGACTTTGCATTTATGTAAGGCGTGGACCTTCCTGCCCCCTGAAGTTACTTTTTCAAATTTGCTAAGAGAGACGTGTTCATCATCTAAGACTATGATAATTTAACCAGATATTTTCATATAATCATATTTCCTGGTCTAAAGGTTTTATACGTTAATGTCTGGACATCCTAAATTAAAACTGTTTCTGAGATATTAAATGTTTTTCGAACGTATCCTCCTTTCCACTTGACTCGATTCAAAATGGTGTTCTCCAAGATGGCCACCGTGATTGTTATTTATCCTAAAAGTTGAGCTCTCATAGCCATTTTACATGGCGAACTTAAATTTTTTTCTTTTTATAAAATAATTGGGACTTTTGGACATTCATGTAAAATTTTTTCTTTTACTGACGTCGAGAACATTGCAACATTATATAAAAGTAACTATCTGTGACAAAATAAATTTGACTGATTCAACTTATAAACTTGTCAGTTATCTCGAAAAAAATCTAAAATAAAAATATTCTTTGAACACTTATTAATGATTTTTAAAATATTAAAGTATAATAAAAAAAAAAAAATTAAGAAAAACTCTTTTTCAGAAATTATCCTCCGATGAAAGTCATAACAATATTTTTACTTTATATTCAAAATATCATAAAAATAAATTCACTGTCAAACGTGGAAAGTCTGTTATAAAGTTAAAATAATAAGAATTGATATTGGAAAAAAAATTCGAATTGAATATCATCCCAAGAGAGTTTTTGTTTAGACATAAAAACGATTATTATTTGATCATATTGCTGAATTTTTTTATGGCCTCTATATTCCGATGCTCAACGAAATTGATGTAATATAGACACACCAAAGGGATTTTATTTGGCATTAAATTTCAAGCTATTGGAAAATTTTTGAAATAAAACAAAAAAAAAAAAACTTGAAGAAGACAATCTGTGTCTGTTGTTGGAATGAATTAAATAATATTGTTTATCTGTATATTTTATTGTTAAAAAAGGGTTATGCCATTCTCTCTCGCGCTGGTAAAATCCTAAGTCTTTCAACAATACACCCTTTTTTTTTATATATATATAAAAGGTATATACGAGGCGTAAAGGGTTCTAATCACTTTTCCGTCTAGGATATGCAATATAGTAAGAACATAAAAAAATTTGTATCGACGACTTGATCAAACAGATTCAAATGCACACTCTACTATCCTTTCAACATGTTATTTTATTATTTTTAAAAAGTTTTAATGGAAACTTGCTACTAAAACTTTTCACATTCTTTTAACATATAATTCCATCATTGTAAATAGATATAAAGTAAAAAAAAAAATATAAATGTTAAACCTTAATAAACAGTATTCACTAAATATAAAATTATTTAAGCTATACTATGGCTTTTACCCCGAAATTTTGATTTGTCAATAAATGTGCTAGGCGTATTTATCTCTTTTCTTTTGTAAATTAAATTGAGCATTTTGGCATTTTGAGGCTTTCCAGGTTTTTTTTTTATAATCCTATTATAACAATTAAAATAATTCAAAACAATTTTATTTTGGGTTTCAATGGATCGGAGAAAGAATAGAAATAAAGGAGCAAATACCAGTCTTATCTCAGGTATCTTGTTGGCTAAAACAATTTGCCTATATATACCTATATGAGTACCTGGATAATTTTTCTAGTTATAAAGTGATCATAGCTTAGGTCAATTAACCAAATAATGATATATGCCTTATACCATTTGGATTTACCGTTCACTGAAATAGCGAGAGACATGAATTCAAACTTAATGAGTTGCTCTAATCGAATAAATAAATGAAATTCCAAAAAAAAAAAGAGTTAAGAAAGACAGGCCAAAACCTTAACGAGGATGATGATAACTTCTTACAACTTGAAATATAAATAGGCTTATAATCTAACCTAATTTATAATTAATCTAATTAAATTAATTCAAAGGACAAGATTCCATCTTATAATAGTTTTCTGTCCCTTTTACTTAAACAAAAGAATCAAAATAATTTTGGGTTTTTAAAATTTATTAGTTTTAATAAAATTTCAAGAAAATTTCAAAGCAAAAATTAGCTAAAAATGAGAGTTTAGATAAAAAACCAAATGTTATTTTCAGAACAATTTTATCTGGAGTGTAATATAGTATATTAGGAAAGTATAGATTACCAATAGGATGGTTCCTTGTATATTTCGGTTTCATTAGGGCCAAATGTAAATAAAGATACAAAGCCCTTAATGAAGACATTTATTGTTAATTCGAACAAAAACAACAACATTATCTAAAATCCATTCCTGAACTCATAATATTTTACATATACATATAGGAGGAAATATAAATGTGTAAATTAATTCTTATTGAGAACTTAATGTGCCTTAAATAAGAGCGAAATTTAAGAAATAACCGATAATTAAGTGATTTTGGATAAACTCTATCTTCACTGGATTAATATGCCCTGCCTCTTGGTGCAGAGTTAGATGTCTTATCTCAAATACCAAAGATCAGTGGCTAGCTTCTCGTCTTAAGCGAGAAAAATTTATTTATATTATATTGGCTACCAATTAATTTAAATAAATAAGGACGGAGTTTAAATGGCCTTAAAAATACTTAAATAAAAATTGAATTATTAATTAAATGAGAAATTTAACAAATAGTTCTATTGGAAAAGAGAAATAAAAGTATATAAATTATTCTAGGTTTGGTGTAAACGAATATCATGCCACTGCCCCGGAAAAATTGAAAATTCTGGGTTCGAACCTCAGGAAACCCCCCTCCCCTGGCTGAGAGCTTAAAGATATTAACATTGTCAGTAGTGATAACTTTCAAAGTCTAGGGGTGTGGGTTCGGATCCCAGACAATCCGAAAATAATTTACTTAAACCCACAGGATACCAATTGGTATAAATAAATATGCCTGGATAACAAGTATCGTAAATTAATAAATAAAATGGTTTAACGTCTTTATGGCCTACCGTAAAGACAAAAAAAAAAACTTCAAGGAGCATGCAGATAACTTCAAAACATTCCCAATCTAAAAATACGGACTGAATATTCCTAATTGCGGAGCATCCATGGTAACACCAATAATACGCTCACAATTTATTAAATTACTAATTACTCTTAACATCGGCTGGATTTGAGATGTCTGTATATTTATCAAATAAATACGGATGCTGATAGAGAGTTCATAGAATAAATAATCTAATAAATAAGTCTCAAATAGTAGTTCATCAACCCCGGAACATATTAGACATGTCCCCATGTCTCAAATAAATAAATAACCCGAGGACACTAAGCAAAAGTTCCAGAACGAAATGATTCATTGCTGTTTGGTTCTCTTGACTTTTTCAACACCTGCTCTTGGAATGAGTGGATCAGGTTTGTTAACATTTCCCGAGGATATTAAATCGAGTAAAGGGCTTCATTTTGGGATGGGGGATGAGAGATGTTCTCCGACCATCTCCTGCCCTTTAGGGACTCTGTTTTGCAAAGGGCTCGCTCGCTCTATTCATTTCATTTCACTCTTATAACATTAGGCCTCGAGCCCCCCACGGACATTGATTTCAATCAGCGGGTTTGCAATTCACTTACTCCTCAATTATTTCACTCTATTTTCATTTATATAAAGGCCTTGAGGAAAAAACTTATTAAAGACTAAGAAAAAAAAAGCTGCTAAAAAGTACATGATTATTTTCTTTACGCCTACCTCTAAATATTTATTAATAAAATTATAAGTTTTAATAGATGATTAGTCAGCCTTTGGATGCTCAATAAAAACCCAAAATTAAGATGTTTCAAACAAGGTTTATTCATCATCAGTCCAATTTGATCGTTTTGCCATGGTCAGGTTATATTTTAAATACATTTAACAATGTATACACATAAGACCGACAAAGTTGCTAATTTATGGTACAGTCTCATTGTGTGTGAGTGAATTAAATTAAATTATAAGGTAGGGTAAAATGTTTCACTGGAAATGGTAGTGCATAGAATAACTTAATTATATATATATATTTTTTTCATTTTGTCAATTTATAAATTGGTATAACAATCACATGGAAGGTTAAGCTTATACTCAGGCTTACCATATTTTCTTCATTTTTAAAATGGAACAAGGTGAAAAAATTTTAACAAAATTTTTATTTATTTATTGACAAACAAAAAAATTAACTTTATTTTAATTATTAACGAAAAAATATAACTGATTTGTCATTATAATATTAGAAAAAAGTTTATTTGATTGTTTCGATATAGAGGGGCCGCATTTAGCGAAGATTTTTTAGAAGTATTTTTCTGAATTTTTTAATATTTTATGGTAATCATTTTCATAATTTATGGCGCATTTTTATATTTTTATTAACATGATCTTGATCGTTTGATCTAGACTTTCAATAGATAATATATGTAATATATTTACAACAAAGTTAATTTTCTTATTAAAACAACAGGACGGTAAAAAACATAAAAAAACGGTACTGCCCCCTACAAAACGGTACATTTGTCCTCCTTATACTACTAAAAAAGCTTTAGATTGGGGTAGCTTAGTGGGAAAAACTTTTAAATAAATATAAATGGACTCTAAAAGGCATCACATTCCGAAATGACAAAGTTCACCGATAATATTATTCTTATCCGACTATATTTACTAAAATTAATTGAAAATCAATTATTTTAAATAAATTTTATCGCTCTTATTAGAAAATGCATCACTCTTGATTCTACTCCAAGGGATTTTTCAGATCACACATTTAAAACGAATCTTTATTATATTAATAGAGTGAGTTTTGATTTACGCTACAATAGCCATTAAGCAAATGTTTCAATTAATCGTTTCATTTCAGATTTTCATCATGAAATTATTTTTTTTTTTTTAGGCTTTATCTAATTTCATCATTTTCTTTTTTTATTTTATATAAAAACTACTCCCTCGATTGATAATTTGAGAAGAAAGTTAGCTTCAAGTGGATTCTGTTGTTATCCATTGAAGCGTTGCTGTCCTTAAGATGAAGTCGAGAACCAGCTTCCTCTCCTTCGCTGTTTTTTTGGTCCATTAGCCGATTTGAAAAGTAATAGCCAAACACGATGAAATTATCCTCTTCGATTGTTTCTTCCGGGATTCAGAGAGAAATTAATTTAGTTGTGCCTCGACTCAAATTACTACTCTTTCTTAATGTCCACATCTTTTTTTTAACTTTAATTATCATCACTCTTCTTGAAATTTGAGACCTTTTTTTTTGATATTTATATTATTTATTTGGAAAAATATGTTTTCTTCTGTACCTTTAGGGATATCATCTCCTTTTTGACTGGTTTAGGCAATTAAGAGGCGTTAGATGCTTGATGATAGGAGAGAAAGTCGTAAAGAATCCATTCTTAATTTAAATAACACGTATTCGCTCTCCATTTCTTAACAAGGTTCACCCATGTGTGAGATATGACTATGTATGACCGTGGAATCCTTTAGATCTATTCCTGGGGAGGGATTAATTCTCACTTTCTGGACGGTGATCATTCAATTACCCAACTAGTATTTGTACGGAAATTCACTTGATCATTCATTTTTAGGTATAAAATGATTGTTTAATAAGAATAAATAGAAGCGTTTTATATCTGCCTTATTGTGCAGGGTAAATCAGATTTAAATAATGGAATAGTAACATTTTTTATATATGGATCCAGAAGACATTTTAGACTAATTTATTATAAAAATAAAATATTTATTTTGAACCAGTCTTGCCTGTATTTGTAAATCCATCAACCCATGAAGGAAAGTTTAAACTTTGACTTTTTGATTTAATAAAAAATTGATTTTTTTATACTCTTTGCCCTCAAGGGAGCCATTCAAATGTTTTATTAAATATATTTTAAGAAAAAAAAAAAAAAAAAAAAAAAAAAAAAAAAAGATTCCTTTCTTTAATCACAAAAAAGGAAAAAAAAAGTAAAATATTCAAAATTACATTCGATTGAAATAAAATTATATATTATATTCTTTGGATAAGAAAATTTTATATAAGAAAAGAGCAAAATATAAGAGAGCGCTTGCGATTAGATATATCAAATTAAAAATGACGTTTCGAAGAATTTCCATCCTTTGAAAAATTAAATCATGAAATTATGAAACATTTGTTTCTACTCAAGGGGACAGATTACGAGATGCTACTTTAATGTTTTGTAACATAATTTCTTTTGTTTCCTGAACGTGCATTTAAACATAATATATAATGATGATTAAGTCCAATTTAGAATTTCCTATTTCATTTGGAATTTCTCATTTAATCATTCATATAGAAAATTTAGAGACATACCATACCTACTTTTACAAATTAGTTTTGAAAGTGTTAAGTGCCATATTTTCAAAAATTGAGTATAAATATGCTTAAAACCAGTACCAATTCCCTTAACAAATTTTTTTGAGTTTCAACCAGTTCTTTTTAGTTGTAAGAGTTGTTGCGACAGGTACTTTTGCCATTTACTTTCTCTTACCTATATTCTATATAGTGAGAAAGTTTTCTTTTCTTTTCTTTTGATAATTAAAAACAATGACCATTTTGGCGCTCAGCATGTTTGAGTAATTTTTTTTATAATCCAATTATAACAATCATAATAATTCAACAATAATTTCATTTTGGGTCTCTTAAGGGAATTAGAGACCGATTAATTGTTTTTCTTAATCGATTAATGGCAGGTAATCATTAATTGAAAATCTGACCGATGAATCAGGTTAATCGACCTGAATCAAACACTATTTCATATTAAAAAAAAAAAAAAGGTTTTTCCTCCAATCTACAGTTGCTGATAATATTAATATTTGCTTCAATATATATATATATATATATATATATATATTTTTTTTTTTTTATAAAAAAAATAAAATTTATGTATTTTCACCAAGTTAGCAAATCTCTCTCTCTCTCTCTTTTTTTTAATATTAATTATATGAATAAATTAAATTGAAATTTTTTTTTATTTATTTTAAGCTGAGTTTGCATTTAGCTTATCTTGTATTAAAATTAATTCTGTTTTTGAAAAAAAAAAAAAAAAAAAAAAAAGTTTGATGAAAAAACTTATTAATACATTCAATCTTTTACTTTTTTTAAATTTTTGTCAATATATTATATCGTCCGTATAAAAAAAAAACCATTAATAATAAATATGTCAAGGATGTAAAATGTCCCTACAAAAATTTTTATGAAGATGTCAAAAAATTCAAAATGTTATTGATTAATGAAAACATGATTTATGATTAGATTCTAAAAATAAAACATATTAATTTTCATTCATTAAAATGAATGAATGATTGTAGATATTTTTAAAATCAGCGGATTCACAATTAAATTATTTGCGATTAAAATACAATGGCGAACCCAGGAGTAAAGAAAGGACTGAGTCATTTAGATGATTTAACTATATGTCTTTCACCATCGAAGCGAACCATTGGATTATAAATCACAAGCCTTGCCTACTCTAAGGGATAGTTATTGTTGTTCATTTATAGATTACATGTTTACTTAATTCTTTATATATATATTTTAAAATTTATTTCTTGACCCTGCACCATAGTTCATAATTAGTTATTTTAGGATAGTTGGCAGCCAATTTAGAATAAAGTATATTTATATAATCATCCCCTTTAATGCTGAGAAACAGGTGTCGACATTCCATGACCTTCTAATACCCTTCTGATGAAGGTTGGAATATTCAATCGAAACGTCGACATTTGTTTCTCAGCAATACGGGATTGGGAGAGGTTTGTTTCTTTTTCTCGCTTTTATTTCAACCTGGCTGCCATCCATCCAAAAACAACTACAAACCGATCATCTCCTTTTTCAAAGTACATAATATTTACAAAGCATAATTATATATATATATATAATACTTTCATATAAAAAATTAACATATATAAAAAGTTATATTATTAAATAATAAAAACAACAAAAAATTTAATGTCCATATCTGTAGTAAAAACAATCTTGCTTACTTAATTCGAAATAATAAAACTCTCGCCTATCAAGTGGAGCGATAGTCTTGCATTTTTTTTGGGAAATAAGATCCAAAAGATTAGTGATCACCTGTTTCCAGGAAGATCAAGATTAAGAGAAAATCAAAAAAAGAAGATGTTTGTTGAGATTAGCGATCTAGGGAATCCACTCTAGTATTTAATACTAGCTTCTCTTTTCTTTCTTTCACGTTGAAAACTTTTTTGCCATATTTGAACCTTCTTATATTCAGGCTTCGAGAGTCCAATATAATAATACTATCAGCTAATCTATTTCTCTAAAAGTAAATAAATTAAATGTTTTAAATAGTACAATAAAGGGTTTTTCAATACTCTGGGGAATTTTTGCACAAATCAATAAAAAAGGGTGGCTATATTTCAATAGCTTCTCTCTCTCTTTCACTTCCAATATATCTCTAATTATCTTGGGAATATTTATATATGATTATACGATATTTTTATTTTCATCCATTTTACCACATTTTTATTTTAAATAACTTTAAAATAAATAAGGCTTTCTTTGGTTTCTCCAAGTCTGTTTATTACTTTCTCTTTGTCTTTCCGATACCATAACTCAATTAACAAAATACTGAACAACTAAACAAGCTGAATAATTAAATTTTATTCATCTAAATGTAAAAGAACGGAAATAATCTGGAGAAATTTGTATTCTTTTTATTTATTATTTATGATATCGAAGCAGAATTTCATGTGGATTAACATTTTGGAAGAATCATCGCCTGTAGATAACAATGCGTAACAAATTATTGTCATTTAAATATGTAAGTATAGCCCTGTGCAGAGTTAGAGGTCTCACCGGTCAGTGGTTCGGTTCGCTTCCCGTCCTGAGCGACAAAAATTTATTTCTATTCTATTAGTAACCAATTAATATGAATAAATAAGGTTTCTCATGCCGAATAATTTTTTAATACTATCCTCTTTGAATCTCTCATGGTGTGTTTTATACTTCATAAATTATTTATGCGTTTTAGCTTTAGAAAAAAAAGAGAAGAAATGTTTGGTACATTGATTGGTTTTGGAATTTTTTTTCTTTTAAAGGGCATAAAATTTAATGTTTAATTAAATTCGTTAATTTCATTTTGATTAGTTCTATAAATTTGTTATTAATTATAATTAATTTAAATGGACCATTTTTATTACTGATTCTGACTAAGATTATATAAAACATAATTTTTTGTTGTTGTCATTTAGTGAGATGGAAAGAGACAAAAAACCAGCATTTGCCAAATTTTCAGAAGAGTCATTGACCTTTAATTCTAGCATAAGAAGAAATAATTTCTTGAGAAAATTCTTCTTACATATTCCTTTTTAATGAAATTCAAGGTTTACATAAATAACACAATTAAGAAAAAATTTTTTTTAGCAAAGTCTCAATAATTTTCCCGTAAACAAGCTGAATAATTAAATTTTATTCATCCAAATGTAAAAGAACGGAAATAACAATCTGGAGAAATTTTTATTCCTTTTATTTCTGATCCTTTTCACATTTTATTTACCGGGCTATTCGATAATTACATCCTAATAGTCCAAGACTATTATTCTAGAATTGTCCTATGATCTCAAAAATTTTCTACCCCCGCTGCTCCTGAAAAAAATTTCAAGCCATATTTAAAAAATGGTTATTTATTTATGGCTGTTGATGTTTAAATGACTAAATGAAAAGGAGGATGTCGGCAAATTGAAATAAAATTTTTTTTTTATTTTTGCTTATCGTCGACATTTTGGGCCGCTCAAAGTTACAGGTGGAATAAATAAAAATAATATAATTATAAAAATATTATAAATGAAAACAGTCAAGAAAATCAATACATAATATTGAGAAATAATCTATTATTATTATTATTATTATTTATTAATATTTTACATGCCATCTGTAATTATACATTTTCAACTTATCTTTACTTTTTAATTAGAAATTAGATCGTCGATAAACAGAATTAGAAAAATTGTTTTGTATTTCATTCTTTGGCTGCCTGCACACCTTATCTACTCACAAATTCCAAAAATTATTCCATTAAAGTAGGTTCTGAGATCCATAAATGAAAATAAAATATTCCAATTTTTCCCAAAACGAATATTTGACATCAAATATATTTCAATGCATTAATTTTGAATTCACTAAAAAGTGGAAACTTTTTGAAAAAAATTATTGAATGTTTATGACAAAAAATAAAAACGTGGGCGTGGTTGAATCTTCCGGTATTGCAATTTTTGTATCGGTCTTTTCAGCAATTCTTAATTAATTTTTTTTGTCAAATATGTTCAATTTTTTAAAATAAAAAATATTTCAAAAACCTTTTAATGAAACATTTTTTTAATATTATTCTTTAAAAAAGTATTATTAATTTTTTCATTTTTGTTTCTATTTGATAATAAATATACGATATATATAAAAAATTCTGTTAGGTTCATATTTGTTTTATTTTTGTTTTTTAAGAATAACAAAAAGTTGATATTGGTTGCATTTATAGTTGTTTTTATTTTTATTTTATATTGTTGCAAGCAACAGAATACTAATTTTGATTTATGTTTTTATTGTAGCTATATTTATTTTTGTTGGAAGTAAAATATCTTTAAAAAATAAATATACATGTAATATCATCTCTCAAAGGTGGCGTATGGTTTCAAAACATAAAGGCAGGGATCATGTCATTTTCTGATACCCTATTTATTTATGTATATCAGATAATTTTATACTGGTGCACTGGTTCTTAAACTTTTTATGGAAGTGAATCTTTGCTAATAGTGAAATGTCAATGCAGCGGTTCCCAATCTTTTTTTCATTCAGCAGAACGACTTAACATTTTTTCGAGGACCAGAAAAAATTAAAGAAAAAATTTCCCAAAATAAACAAATAATAATAATTAAATATAAAATAATCTGAAATAAATAAAATAATAATAAATTAAAATTCTTTATACTGTAATAATAAATGTAAAATTTGAAGTTTTCGATTCAAAATAAATTAGTAATAAGTTATATTTATGTTAAAAACTTAATTTAAATTAAATTTTTTAAAGAGTATTATTTTCTGCGGACCGGCAAAAATATCTGCGATTGCGAACCACTGGTCTAATGTACTTACACAATATAATATTAATTGAATGGATTAATTATATATATATATGTTCTGGAAGATTTCCGCGGTTGGTTGTATGTGGAATAATGTTTTCCCTGGTTGGTCCGCGTTGATTGTTGAGATTAACTCGACGTTTCGGCTCTCCTTTTGGAGCCATTTTCAAGAGTTTTGTGT
>JAAAKE020143192.1:0-13298 GCA_010014785.2 Anisolabis maritima | reverse complement strand
GAATTAATCTTTTATGACAATTAAATTTATGAAATAACAAAATATATTTTTTTTGTTTTTTTTTTTTCGTTTTCTTCCCTGATTTTTTTTTAGGGTGGGGCATCCTTTCCATCCTGGATGTCCGTATTTTTTATATATGATGCAAAAAAATTTTTCTTTATCTAATTGCAGCCTCTGCTCTATTGAGCAATTACCTGCTTCGTGGGTATTCGGGGCATTTCACAGAGCGGTAGTCCATGTGGCAGTTTAGCCACATGTCCATACCTCTGGCATCGTTTGCACTGTGTTATATGGTTTTTGTTTTTCGTCAATTTTTCTAATGTTATCACTTGGTGATTAATTTTTTTGATTGCCAGAAAATCTTTAATATTAGCCTGGGAACCTAGTTGGATTAAGCAGAAAGGTAATTTTTTGTTGTTGCTTTTGGAGAATTTCGTCTCCAGGCGAAAAATTTTTTAATAAATATGTTTTCTAATTTGATCTCGAGGAGATCTTCAAGCAAGTCTTTTTCTGTAGTAAGGGGCCAAGCCTTTTATCAGAAAGGACTGCCTTTCTCCTCTTTCAGGGAATAGGTATTTTTCAGTTTTTTCTAACTTTTCTTTAACTTTATTGTAATAAAGAGGAGAGGCATGTTTATTCGAATGGAAAAATTTTGTGATGAAATTGGTGATATTGAGTTTATTTTTTATTAAATTTGTTGTTGTTTTAATGTCCGAATAGAGAATTTTAAGCAGAGGACGCCTTTATTACCTTTATTGTCAGATGTCAGATCAATTGTGGTGTCGCTGGCCTGTTGATCGTTGTTGACGTTGCCTTGTTTTTATTTCACTCCGGAGATGCAGAGTTGGACGTAGTCATTGTGGCTTATATCGTTGGACGGTTTTCTTTGGATGACTTATTTTTCGGGCTTTGATCAGTCTTCTGTTTTTTTTTTTTTTTTTGTGGATGGAGACTTTCTTCTGTCGGATCCTCGGTTGGCGATGATGTGTAGTTGATATCCTCTTCCGAGCATGAAAGCACTGCGAAAGAGTTTTTATGGACGAAGCAGGGTTGGTCGGAAAATTGTCTTTTTTTATCGGATTCTAACAGCTTGATTTTGTCTTCAAGCGCTTTAATTGTTTTCATTAGTTGTTCAATTTTCTTATAGTTTTTCATCTTGATATTTAGTTGACTTGATGGCATTCATGTTTTTTAAAAACGCGGAAATTTGTTCTGCTCTCCCTTCCTTGTTTGTAAGGGAAGCATATTTCAGAATTTTTTCTGAGAGTTTTCTTTTTGGTTCAGATGAGTTAAACGTTTTTAGCTCATCGAATATGAATTTGATTTCATCGCTTGTGGAAAGCAGGATCTCCTTTCAGGGTGGTTTGTGTGCGGTTATAGCAGGTAGTTGGGTTGGATCCCAATTGTCTCTTGGATAGATGTTATCTCTACGAAGATTGGGCATAGACTCAGATCTCTAGCTCTGCACCAAGGGACAAGGCAGGAATATAAATTTTGGATTGCCTGCAAGGAGCTTAAAGAATCAGATACAATCAACCCATTGTTAAAGCTTTTCCATTGTATATAAATAAGAGCAACTCTGTCCCTTGGGGTAGAGCTAGAGGTCTGTACCAAAGGTCAGTGGTTCGCTTCCCGTTCTGAGCGACAAAAAATTATTTAAATTATATTGCGTACGAATTGATTTAAATGAATAAAAACGGAGTCTAAATGCCGAAAGAGACTTAAAAAAAATAAGAGCAAATTCAATTGCTTTAAAAGCTCTGCACTGAATATTGTCGTAGCTGAAGGGAGATTAAAAGATCGAAATGCAGAATAATGCAGAATCAGCTTTAAATACACACCCAACTAGATTACCGCATTTAGAACCATCAGCATAAATCAAAAGAGGATTAGAAAATCTTTGAACTATACTAAGAAAAAGTTTATTATACACAATAGAAGAGATATAGATTCTTTGTCTTAACTTAAAAGAACCTCATACAAAAATAGGCTTATAAAGAAAGGTTCCAGGGTGGTTCTGGATAGATGACAAATGTTATTATATTGTGAAGGGAGCTTTGAAAAACTAATCCAAATAATCTCACACTTGGCGGTTTGGTACTATTCAGAATAAATTTATTCGCATGAGTGTAAATTAATTAAATTTTTTTTTAATATTAATAATTGATCAGTAGAGGCAAAGGAAAAAAAAGAAAGGTAAACCGGGTACCGGCTAGGGTGCCGACGCAAAAAATCTGGAATGACAGCACATCTTCACATTTTCTTTACCTTAAGTAAGAGAAAGTCGTGTGATATGCAGCCCAGATTTTTTTTCCATTTTGACTCATATATTTATTATATCCATTTTTTATAATTAATCGATAAACTTAACAAAATTTATGAAATAATGGAATTGTTTCAAAGTCAAAGAAAAAAAACTAATTGGATAATAGAGGCAGGAGTTCAGGTGAGGAGCCAGGTGATTAAAAATATATATATATTCTATTGCCACTGTTTTGAGCTTTGATCACTCTCATCTATCTTCACAGCTAATATAAGTGACAAAAATACACATGTAACATATTTCATTTTTAATATCATATTTGTACAAGTTTTTTGTGTGTTATGTGCAGTTTGGCTGCTTACAGGGACTCCCATCTTTCTATTATTCAATTAAAAACCTCAGACGGAAGATATTTGAAGACAAAAATTTATTTAGATTTATTTTTGCTTTTCTTTGCTCGGCAACTTGTCTCTCTCCCGACTCTTGATCATAGAAAATTTATCATTGGTATGCTTTCTAATTTCATAAATTATTCTATCATCAAATGTGTGTATGGTATATTGGCTATTTAAAAGTTCATGCATTTTTTATCTATGATTAAATGGATACATTTCAATGTACGTATTACTATCATACATTTTTAAAAAATGTCTTTTAATCAATCAATCAATCAATCAATCTTTTAATCAATTTTAAATAGATCTAAAGAATCTAGGGTAAATTCCCCTTTGTAATTTGATCAAAAATTATTGATAAAAGAAATTTTCTTAGAGAAGAATCTAAAACCCTTTCTTATTTAATGGTATATACAGAATTTTTTGAGGAGGACAACCTAACATATAAACAAATTAAGAAAGATAAATTCATATTAATAAATCAAGACTAACTCATAAATCGAGAAACATTTTTTTTTAATTTAAATTTTTTGACTTTTGAGGACATTTAGACTATATACTATACAATTACATGTAGAATAAATTCAGTATCAATGGCTTCTAAAGGTCGATCCTCACTCGTGTTCCTTGGCGCCACCCATCTGAGGTTCACTAGTTCTTGTCCTTGCTTAGCAACATTGTTCTTGATAGCTTGATTTTTTGCCTAAGCTATGGCGCAATAATAAATATTTAATAATTTATATGAATGAAATATGAATTTACATAAATTTTTATAACTTTTTTTTTATAGTAAATATTTTACTTTCACTTACCTAGATATGAAAAAACGTACGAGGCTGAAATTTTATATTTAAGCTAGGTAATCGATTTTCGATTTTCTCAAAATTCGTTTTAACGGTTTTGATTAAAATTAATAAAATAATAATTTATTAGATTATTTTTGAAATGTATTAACTCCTATCTAACTTGTCCAACAGTTTGGATTTTACTCTTATACGTTTTTAGGTTTTTTGTGAATTTCTTTTAAACTATTCTAACGGTTTTAATTAAATTAGATGTGCAAATAATAAATTAGTTAATCTTTAAGATAGATTAATTCTCATTTATTAACCAAAATAAATTCAAGTTGGGTGTACATTGAACGGCTCCCGAAGGCCCGAAGCCAAAAATCTGCTGTGAGAGCACATCACTCAGCTTTCTTTCCCTTAGCTAAGAGAAAGTTGTGTGAAGTGCGTTAATCACACCAGGTTTTTTTAAATATACATCAACATTTTTTATTACACTATATATATAAATATATATATTGATCTATGGGGTGTATTCACATCCATTTATTTCGTTTAAGGTCAAATGTTTCTCATCTAACTCATCACCAGTCTAACATCCGTCCCATAAAAGATCTTATCAACTATATGGATATTAAATAAATTGATCAATTAATAATCAATAGATGGCCTAATTAAATTGAATAAAATTTTAAAATTAAAAGACGTAATAGTAAATTAAAAATGTATTTTTATAAAATTAACGCTTTTATTCCAACCCTACTGAGAGCTTCCGCGGCCGTAGAGGTTGGATTTGGTGTCGGGGATCTCCTCTTCAATTTTTTAATAATTTTAACAATTATATTATATTGCGCTAATCTCTCGATCCATGACAATAGATTGTGTGATTGGGCTCCATTGGTACGAACTCGATCCGACATCTACTTTTACTCACCAGAGCATCCCGACCTAGTGAATTTATATAAGTTAAAAAATAATTTCCAATATAAAAATAATATACTTAGCAAACATTACGTAATCATATATTAAAATCACCCCTAAATCAGAAATGATTATAATTATAATATAAAAAATTGTACCATGTCAATAAAATAAATTCATTCATATTTAATTGAATTATTCCGAAAATAAAACATTTTGATAGGAAATGATATTCAAATGAAATGATAAATAAAAATGCACTTGTTTTAATATAATGTTATTAAACCAAAGTTATGTGTCAAAAACATAAAAGTATTAATATAATAGTCATAATTATTTACTTTCTCGACTTTATATGAAACATACCTGATAATGTGATATATAAATCCGTTTGTTTTTGTTTGCTGATTGATAACAACCCAAATGACCAATTTCCTAATAGATTTTTCAATACTCTTCGCTGACAACGCATAAGCATTTGTTAAATTTCGCTAGGAATTAACAAATGAGCAATGGGTATTCTGCTTTAGAAGAATTCTAGAGTATTTAATCGAAAAATCTATTAGTTGGTCACAGCCTACATTTCAGCAACCAAACACGAACTCATACCTTCTATTTAGCTTTAATAAAATATAAAATCTGTCTTTCTGTTTCTTTTTAATTCTAAAACTAACTTATTGGATGAATTATTTTTTCATTATTTGGGAAATTTTCCGATGGAGATTTTAGGCTATGATTAATTAAGATCAGGGGTTAGTAATCCAATCAAATGGGCAGGGGCACAATTTTGAGTGGAAGGGGTTAATTCAGGAGCTAATGATAAAATTTTTTCAAAGAGAATTTCCTAAGTAAGTATTATAATTAAAGGTGAGGTAATGCTGGGCAGATGAACTATAAAAGAGCTCGGAGAAATAAAATCGATAGTTTCTCAGGTTCTAATTTCCACTGCAGGCCATCTCGGTATCACATGTGATTTTGTAGTGAACCTGCGTTCGAAAATAATATAAAGTTCTTTAGAGAGTGAGGAGCATGCTACCCACTAAGCAATTTGAAGCAAGTCTGCTTTCGAATCGCTCGGTGGATAGCAGGTCCACTAATAAATCACATTGCGGCATTGTACCCGGGGTCAAGTTGGCCTAAATATTTAGCAAATAAAGTGGAGTTAAGTGGAACCTAAAAAACATCTGGTGTTATTTCTTCGAGCCCTAAACGATTATAGTTGATATTGATTAGAAGGCACCACTGTTAATGAAAGTTAAAGAAAGGTTAATGAGCTCAGAAACCAGTGGTCTGAATATAAAATAAATTTTCTCATCTACAATTCACATCAAAGGTTGGATCGACATTTCTTTTTACCCTGAATTATTCTCTCAAAATATTAGCTGCAACTCTTAGAAATAAGCAAGTTACTCATTTCATATAAGGACAACCAATTCGGGAAATTAAATATCTTAAGGAGATCTCGGAGGGTTTGTTTTCTTTAGTTTCCTGCTATACTTTAAATAGATAGAGTAATTGTAGACTATATATACCTATTTAAATATCATAATTTGATTTTTTTAAGTCTTTTTCGGCACCTGAAGTCAGTTAGACTTCTTCCATATTTATTTAAATTCTATCCAATATAAATAATTTGATTTTGGTTTTTGAGATCACTTATAAATAAGTTTCCAAAAATAAGCCAAAATTGAACCAGGATTAATTAATTAAATCAATTTTATTTCTTTTATTTTATCAAATAGAAACAATAAATTAGAAATTTTCTTTAGAATACTCCTTTAAAAAATAACCATTAATTAAATTTGTATATTCTTTTAATTTATTAAGAGACTCAAATGATAATAATTATCTGATAATTATTCAAATGAGTAGTTTTTCTTTTTCTTAATTACTGATCCAGTTCATTCAGATCACCACCACCATAACCCCCTCATACTCCACTCCTTTTTTCAATTTTCTATCCATCTTTTTTTTTCTACTTCATTTTCTACATTTTCAATTACTGACTTTTTTTATGAATTGCGACTTGATTTCCTCTTTTCATCTAATTACAAACATTTGACATTCGTTTATTTAATTTTTTTAAACTAAGCTTTTTTTTACTCTTGAGCTCGAAATTAATTCCCACGAATCAAGAGAAATATTAATAAATAAAATATAATTGGCTTATATTATGAACGAATGTCTCTAGGTTGATTTATTCTTTGAAGATTTGATCAAAAGTCTTTTAATGAGTTTGAATCCAATTTAGATTAATATAATTAGAAAAATAATTCTCTAAACTTGTTTAAGAATTCAATTTGAATTCCAATGATCTTCTCAATTTGTTTTATTGACATTAAACTAAACCACCTAGTTTCATTTATATTCTTTAAAATTATCCTTCACTTCAAAGAGAATTATTAATAATAGAATGCGAAACAATTTAGAGATAGGGTGAATAGTTAATCATAATAAAACAATGATTTTAAGGGGGAGAAAAGATTCCTTTTAAGGAATGTTTGCAATAAATAAAATATGAAAAATATGTTCTTATGGGTTTTTACATCATTTTCCAGAGTACAAAATTCATATAGATTAAGATTTAGTAATGATAAATTATTTTGATTGTTGTTTAGTCAATTATTGGGAAAAGACTTATCTACTTATATATATAAAATAACGTTAGTTATGAAAATATAATTAAAAATATATTTAAATAAATATTAATACATAAATGAAGAGTTGCTATAGAAATAATAATAATAAATTTCTATCTTTCACCATTATAATATACAATAATATAATAACTGTCATTAATAATATAATGCTACGTATGTATGCCCAGAGGATTTTTTTGGAGAGGAAAAAATTTTTGTTACAAAGAGGGCAAAATTATTTTTTTTTTTAAAGACTTATTAAATTATTTTTAATACTTTTAAATATTTTTTTTAAATCCTCAACACCTCTTAATTAGAAATGTATTAACGATTAAACAATTTTTCTGAACCGATCTTTTTGGATTTGAATGATCTTTAAACGTGTATTTCCGTAGAACATCGAATTTTTTTGCGATCCTAATACTTTCCTTATACTATATATGGTAAGTGAAAGTAAAATATTTCATATATATGAAATATAGGTAAGAGGAAGTAAAAACAGAGATATAGAATTAATTAAAAAAGACGATTCTTTCTAATTCCATAATCAATAAAAAAAAAATTGCTTAAAAATGAATTTTTTGGTTCAAGATTTAAGTCGTAATAGAAAACAAAAGATTTTCATTACCGATTGTATCTGATTGAAAAAAATTAATATTTTTTCATTTATAGTTTAATTAAAATAGAACCAATAATTATTAAATAGTTTCCTTTTCAACGATATTCTACTATTGGGTCATTTTGTGAATTTATGTTTCTATAAATTTAATTTATATGTGTTCGAATTAAATTTTATGTGAATTGTTCACGAAGATAATTGGAAAGAGAGGGAAGGTTTCAGTAAAACAATAAGCAGACATTATAGTCTAACTATAAACATTCGGGGGTTACCTTTCAAATTAACTCAAATAAAAAATCTCTTGAAGTCCGATAAAACTTTAAATTGGAAATATATATTAGATTAGAACTTAAACTAAGAAAAAGTCAAAGCCCAGCAATCAATCAAATTTCTCCCTCCTCTCGATTGACTATAAAATGTAGGTACTTTATAAAACGATAATAAGACTTTAGGCAACATTAGTCTGGTTCACCTAAACCAATCAATCATAGAGAGAAAATGCATAACATATCTGCCACCCTGCCTCAAGAAGGTAAGTGATTCTACTGGTAAAGGAAGTAGGAATCCATTCCAGTATAATTCCAAGAAAGTTACACCATGGATTGGCAACCATCTAAATGACACTTATTTGCCTTCTGTCTAATTTTTTGTGAATATAGTTTTTTGTCGATGGATTAAGCAACCACTGACTTAACGTAGATAGACCTTTAAAAACAGTGAGAGCATCTTGGAAACTCAAGTGAAACCTTTTACTACTAAGTTGGAGGAGAGGTCAAAGAGTAATCACCCTTCGAAAGCAATAAAAGAGAATAACCGCCTCCCTACAAAGTGTCTACTCAAAGTTGACAGCCACTCCTGTGTTTTTGGTGAGAGAGGTTGGAAAAGCCCTTTTAATAAAATAATTTTTGTGAGTATATTTTTGGTGGATCAAGCAACTCCTGGTTCCCAGGAGCCAAACCCGGGACCTCCAGCCTATCCGGGGCATCAGTGTGCTTCCTTTCCGCCAGCCCACCGAACGCTCGACCAAATAAACACTTTTGTCATGAAATAAATATACATTTGTAAATCACTTTTCCAATTTTCCATTCAAGACTTATTAAGCATTCCTTTATAGTACTCGGCTACTATACTTAATTTTTGCACTTTTATTAGACATCAGGCGGGTAAGACGGAATTTATTTTAATGATCCTTGAATAAAATCAGACCAGGATGCCAATATGATGTTCGGATTCCAGGCAGTCTGATGAATATTTATTTAAATATAGGTTACCATTTGGAATAAATAAATAAATAAGCTTGGATAAATGTATCCAATTAAATATATGTATCGCTTAAAGTCTATAGAGCCCAAAATAATGAAAATACTAAAAAAAAAAGATCAGGTCAAGATAACCTCTGAAAAAAAAACAAAATGATTTTTTTCAATCCCCATGTTTATCTAAAATTTATAATTAGACTATTAAAGAAAGAAGATATATCAGCAATAAGGCAGGTGAGCCTTTGCATGTTCAATAAAATTAGAAATCTAAAGTCCTTAAATTTTTGAATTGCCACAATTTAGTTAAAATTATTTGTTTGTTTTGTAAAATATTGTAATATTCATAATTATGATTTTATATTAATATATTCTATTTTATACTTGGCTGCACTCAATCTGTCGGATCTTTTTTTTAATTACATTTTGCATTTAATTCATGTTTTAAAGTATATAATTTATATATATATTTAAAAATATCTGGTGTTACTATTAATACATCATCTGATTAGGTAAGAGAAAGTAATGTGATGTACTGACATAACAGATTTTTAATATCGATATATTTTTTCTTAATGCAGTATATCAATATACGAGAGGTAAATAAAATAGTGGTGCCACCAATTTTTTCATTTCACATTTATCCCGCGATAATGTAATATAAAGATATTTTCGTCGCTCAGGAAGGGAAGGGAACGTAAGGCGAGACCCCAAGGGTCAGGACTATATTTATAATTATAAAAAAAAGATTAAATTGGCAATTAAATCTTGTCTATTAGCCCTATCCCTTGGTGGAGAGGTAGTCTCGCCACAATTACCAAAGGTCTGGTTCGCTATTCGTCTTGATTGACATATTTATTTATATTAATTGGTAGCTAACATAATATAAATAAATATGCACTAAATGGCCTCAGATGCCTCAGACTTAAATAAAATATTGCCTATTATCAAACATAGAAATTGTCGGTGGGCCTGGCCGGAGAGAAGAAGAACCTCCACCAAGATCTTTGTTGACCAGCAAGGCCAAGCAGCGCTGAACCTCGGATGAGTGGCCCCGAGGAACAAGGCTGTTGAACGCCGGCCGGAAAACATCGATACTGATCTTTCATTAAAACATAATTGTACATAATATAGTCATAATGACCGCAGCAGTCAAAAATGACTTTAAATTAAATAAAAAAAAAAAACAGAAATTAAAAATATTTATATTTTATTATCATGGCAACGGGTTGTCCTATCTTTTCTATGGGATTCTTAAATTCATAAAATGAGAGCCCTACATGATTTTGAGGTGAAAAATAGTTAATACATCTCATTTATTATATGTATAGTCAATTTAGTCATAATCGTCAGAATGATTTAAGAGAAATTCAACAAAAATTATAAGTAAAGTAGGCTCCAAACGATTAATTAATTTTGGGGGTATAAGGGTTGATATATTTCAAAGGCCATCTAATATATAAATGTTTTATTAGTTTTGAAAAAATCAAAAAAAGCTATTTAAAAAATACTTCATTAAAGTAATTTGTATTTTTGTTGAAATCTCAAAATTTTTTTTGCGGTCGCACTACTTTCCACTACCTTACTACTATATATACCGTATATAAGTAAGATAAAGTAAAAAGATGTATGTTTGGTGTTTTGAAATTAATTAAAATTTATATAATTCGAATTTTTTTTCTAAAGAAACTTATAAATTACATCCAAGATAATGAATAATTATCTTTGTGAATCTAAGCGAAATAATTAATTAAGACATTTTTAAGAAGATTAATTAAGGCATCTCATTTGCTGGAATTGTGTTGGAAAACAGAAACGCCATCACAAAGTAGGCTGGTCAGGGAAATTTCAGTTTGGCTAATCCATGATTGCTTTAGTTAATTATTATTATAGGAAATCATGTTTTCTTATCATAAGACCTAAATTGTAAGCAAAATATTAAATTTCAACTGAAGGAATAATCAATATCAAAAGTTTTAACGATTTATTGCCCATTTATTTAAAAAGATATGTTAAATAAATAGATAAAAAATTGTTAATATTGCAAAATTTTTGTAATTTATTGATGGGGGAATGAAAAAAAAACTAGGACTCCCTTCCTCAGAACTGCAATTCCTTCTTTGAATCTTTTTTATGCCTACATAAAGTGCCTATTCTAGCTTAAGTAATTCGTGATAGCCTGGTGAGCTACTGACCAGGTAGAATTTTAATACATATCATTACCTAGCCAGAAATATATGTTAGGGGCTTAGAGATAGGAAATAGTTATAGGGATATATATCGATAGATAAATAGGCAGATATGGAAGTTTTGCAATCGCAAAAAAAATCGATGTTGAGATTTCAACGGAAATATACGTTTTTTTAGAATCAGGGGACCTCAAAATGGTAATGTAATCTCGATATCGCTTTTTTCGCAATACTTTCTCATTATCTAATTCTTATATAGGTAAGAGAAAGTAAAAATACGTCGCAAAAAGGTCTGTGTATCAGGGTGTGTATGAACAAGATTTCTCAAAAAAAAAAAAAAATAAAATAACCTCGCTTGTTCCTCGAAGATTTTGATCGGCTAACGGGTATTAGTACTTTACTGATGTACATTTTTAGTTTTTTGGATTTTCTCACAATTTGCTTTAACAATTTTGATTAAAATTCATATATTAATTATTTATTAGATGATCTTTGAAATATATTAACCCTTGTCCGCCCCAAAATTGTTTGGGGCATATACTTCATCATTGAGTATTCTGATATTTTTAGCACGGTTAATAACTACCATACAAATGACAAGAAAATGTTGAGAATGCATGTGTTCTAATTCCAAAAGAGAAGTAATAGCTGTTGGAGATAGAACATTTGCATACTAAAAGATGTTGTTTTGTCTTGAGATATAATTGTTGTTCGAACTGAATAGCGCTAATACTTATTTACTTAATAGTTGCCTATAAAGTAAAAAATAGTTTAAAAACATATGTAACTCAATATTATTGGAAATTAGAGATCCTGCAGTTACATCTCACTCAACGATATGTAGGCCAATCCTATCCAAAAATGACAGAAGAAATTATCTCAGTTGGGGTTATTGATATATCAGATAAAAATGATTCTAAGAAACTATTTGTTTAGATCAATAATAATCTTTTTAAAAAATATATTTGTAATTTTTATATGCCCTACCTTAAATTTGAATGGCATAATTACGTACTTGATATATATTTGTTGATATTTCCTTGAAAAAATGAGTGGCATTTCGTCAGATATGAATATTATGGATTATGTATTTGAAAGATGATAAGCCATTTTAATTAGTGAACCCATTACATTAAAAAATTGATATGAAACGTTAAAATAAAAAAAATTCTTTTTGATTTTCTTCAATTCTAGCTACTATTATTTTAATTTGTAACTAATGAAAGGTCAGAAAAGAGAGACACATTTAACTAGATTAACATTTTATTTTTGTATTCCCCTTCAGAATATATGAGTTTTTATTAAACAATAACATTCAAATGACTTCAAATTTACATTATTGACTTTTAAGGCTGCAAAAAATTTTAATTTTTCATCATCATCTATTTTCAGTTAGAACTTAGTAATTCCCAAAATTTAGAACCACTCAATTTTTTTTAAATCTTCACAAATTCGTCCCTAATCGGACTTAATTGTTGTTGAGAGAAGTTGGAGGATGTTTTTTGTATCTTTGAAGTAATTAAGTAACCAGTTCAGAAAAGTGAGAGTTCAGCATACATTTTGCCAAACCTCTCTGAATAAGAATGAATGAATTTCCCTCGATATTGTACCTTGAGAGGAATTAATCCTAATAAGATTTTGAGTCATTCAATCACGGGATGGGTGAAGGAAAGAAAATTTATAAATTATCGAAGGTAAAAGATTGTTTTCTATTTTCCTATATTAAATTTAAAATAAATTTAATACATTCTTTTTTTGATTTTTCGGCCATTCTGTTAATTTTCACTATTCTTCTCAAATCTATCTACTATTATTAAATGAGCTAATCTTGTTTATATCTATATATCGCTACCAATATAAATGACAAAAATGTAGTTTTTTAATTCTTCTTCTGGCTTTATCTTATTTAGACATAGGATATAAAAATGTTTTTTTTTTTTTTTTTTTTTTTTACAAAATAGGTTTTGCAAAATAAAAATAATATATAAAAATAAATTTTACAATAAACAATAAATATACATACTTATTTAAATTTACATTATAGCAATCTTTATATTTCAATAGAAATTATAATTAAAAATAATTGAAAAACAAGTATATATTAAAAAAAACAGTAGCAATATCAAAATCATAAAGATAATAATAATAACCACCCCCCACCCCCCCCCCCCCCATGGCCCTATTATTGAACCAAATCTGTCACTCGTATAAAATAATATATACATAGGTAG
>JAAAKE020143181.1:0-13298 GCA_010014785.2 Anisolabis maritima | reverse complement strand
AGCTAATCTCTGCGCTTGAGAACTAAATAAAATTTTTACTCAACTCTAGTACGTTAGGACTTGACAAAATTTATAATTGATTTAATCATAGGGGGTAGAGGACTCTAATCCCATTTGGGTGCTTAATAAAAACTCAAATTTGAGACGTTTCGAAAATAAATACAGTATTAGAATAAATAAAAAATCTACAACCTTTGAGTGCTCACTCAATAGAAAACGGTCATACGTTTGACATTGTGACACTATTAATTATGGAAAGGAACATACACAAGAAACTGAGAGCTAAAAAATGCTTTATAAAATATTACATTGACGAAGCGATTATTCCACACAGATTGTTCTAGCTTAAATGGATGCTCTGAAACTCTCTTATAGGAGACGACAGATCGACGATGTTAAACAGAAGATCAAAAAATAACAAACACTGTCAGATTGCTGTTCTGATTGCCATATAATAAGATTAATAATGTAATAATGATAACAAATTTTCCTTAAAAATGAGAAATATTATTTTGATTTAATATAATGATTGTTTACTTATATAAACTTTATTTATATAAAATTAGATCATTGAACTCAAAAAAGGTTCAAAATCCTACTTATATATATTTACTTGTTTTAATCGATAAAATGAGGAGGCAGTGGCTAAGACGGATAAGCTGCGGATTACGAATAGAGTATGAAAATAGCTCGGGTTCGAGTCCGGCTCGCCGCAAAAAAATTCTTTCCAACTTTGCCAGAAGTCTCCTCCTGGGGTAGGAAAGAGAGAGAATCTCACCGCCAGAAGTACAATGGGACATTACTGGCCTAAGTGAGTCTCCCCAAGGGCGGCAACCACCTCAACCTAACCTACCTAATCGATAAAATAATGAGGCCGACCACCTTTCATACCTCTTAGATTGAGTTAAAAGTAGAAATAATATATAAAGATAAAAATGAGAGTAATCAATCAATAAATACTCACATCCCAAGGAGACTTTATCATAATTAACAACATTGGCGTTCCTATATGTATTCATTGTCATATGTATTTCAAATGCAAGCGGGCCAACTTTGGGCAATATAACTATCAAATGTAAGAAAGATTTAATTTCACCCATTTCAAATTTGTATTTATTTCAAAATAAAATGTATATATGTTGTAGTGAATTGATGATGAACCAGTAAATAGTTCGAAACTTGTCAAATTTAAGCTTTCATTAAGCATCCAAAGGCTGAATTATTGCTGCAGGTTCGCCTTCTTATCCATTAAAATTACAACACAGCAACAATCTTCTTTCTTTAAGTTTAAAAACCTACAGATTATTTAATAGTGTATTCTAAAATCCATTGTTATGAAATAAGAGCTTAAATGTTCAATTACGGGCGAATTTACCCTATGGTGGTAAAAAAATTATCATAGAATATGGCCAAATAATCTAAGTTCATTTCAATTGGAATTCCGTACTTAATAATAATCGATTGTTTTTAGATTTTATGATAGGAATTCTGGATTATTGAAATTCAAGATCTCAGCGGGGGTTGAAGGAAAAAGTGCTCCACCATCAGCAAGGAGATTAGTTGCATTTACCTTTCATCCGACTGATCCCTTTGCTATAAGTGTACAGAGAACAAATGCCGATTATGTTATTAATTTTCATATTCGCCTTGAAGAGTCTTAGCCTATAATAAAATTTAGACGCTTAATTTCGCTCATATTTTTTTAATAAAACAAAAAAATATTTTCTTACAGAGATAGACCAGATGAAATAAAATATTTACTGTATCGTCCATATATAATTATTAAATTATCTTTCAAAAAATGCATCTTTGTTCATATTTTTTTGGTTCGAGTAGTATTTCTTAATTTTTTTCATGTAGACTCCCTCGAGGAATAGCAAAAAATTATTATCACTAATTGTTCTCAAACAAATTTATTTATTTTTTTCGTCTCAAAAAAAATTCTCCTATGTATCTATTTCAAAAATTTATCTGATCCATTTTGTGGAGTCTCTCATCCTACCCCATGTTTTTTACTGACCATTTTCAGGATTCCCTCTTTTGAGGACTTCGAATCCCTCAAGGGGGTGCGCCTCACTGTTTGAGAAATGCTGGTATAGAGATAATCTATAACTTTATAAAGGAATGAATAATTTCATTTATTTGCCTTAATGTCTCTTTTCAAAATCAATGCGAGTCAATTAGACGCCAGAATAAGTATTATATTTATTTAAATAATAAATGTAAACATGTTATAAGGAGTCAAGATTTGTTTCCGTTAAAAATAATAATTTTCTAATCTACCTGATCTTATCTTAAAAATACTCTCAATGTATTAATATATCCTTTAGTAAGTATTAAAATATTTTCTACGGTTTTAATAATAGTTTAAGTGTTTGGAGGGGACTTGAAGTTTTTTCTTCATGCTTACCTAGGACCTATTCAATGTGATAGATTAACGATTTAATATTTTCAGATAGGGATGTGATTATGTTCAAAAATTTTTCATTACCCAAATGTTCAATTTTTGTAAAATTAATTTTATATAATTTGAAATCATTTTGAGAGACAATAATTAATAATATAATTAGTAAAGTATAATAAACAATCCTTGAAAAATAGCACTTTAATCTGTAAAGTTATGACACATTTCTATTTATTATTATTCTTGTATTTTTGATTTAAGGAACTCAGTATATCATCAACTTACCTGACTTGTGCTAGTTTCTCCCCCTTTCTGAACTCTTCAATATCTTTCTTAACATTATCTTCTTGCAATCTCATCCTAGGTCCTCCTTACTTAACCCAACCTTACAGGTTCTCCAAACAATATTCTATTGTTTTTTCTTCTCTCATTCATACCATTTTAATTTTAGGCTTAGTGATTTAATTAACCTAACAATATCTCCTATACAATATCAAACAGCTCTATTATCTAACCCATGTTATTCTACTGATTCCTTTACTAGTTTGGTTGTGTTGAATATAGGATAAAAATGCAGCCAGGGTGTTTTATTTTTATTTTATTTTTTTTAAGCTGACGTATCGGCCCTAATTACGGTCATCCTCTGAGCTAAAAACAGTAAAATCTTTTCTAAGAAAAACTTTACATACCATATTTAAAGAGTGATTAATTGTTATATGTCGTTATTTAAGCACAAATATTAATGCATTCTCTCAGGTGCAAACAAATCTGATTCCTTTTTTATTTTGGGATTTAAATTTATAGCCTATATATATATGTGGATTCATTTTTTCACGGGTTGATCCGCGTTGATTGTTGAGATTAAGACTCAAGAATAAGTCTTTTAAATAAGTTTTCTTCTGTCTGTAATATCTGGATGGACTCAAAATCAAATTATGACCGAGAGTCACCGCATGACGGGATAGCGCTACTGTATCCTCTCTATTCTTCATATTGTTCTTATATTGTGAATACATATCAAGGGCGTAAGTAATGAATGTAATTTATATATATGTTCTGGAAGGTTTCTCCGGCTGGGTGTATGTGAAGTGAAATTTTCTCGGGTTAAGCCGCGTTGCTTGTTGAGGTTGACTCGATGTTTCGGCTCTTCTTTTGGAGCCATGTGGTGGGTTAGGAAGTGAGGTGGAGGTGGTTTGTTTTTGCTGGTTCCCAAATTTGATCGTACGATGTTTCAGAGTTTTGCCTCTGAGATCTAGTAAAGGATAGGTTTGGTGTGTTGATGTTCTGTTTAGGTTGATTTCGGGGCTTCAATCTGCTTTCATCCCGAGTGAGAATGTTGGTGGATGTCTTCGAGTTTTGGGTTTTTTTGGTTGGGTGTGGTGGTGTAGGTGTTGGTGTCTGTTTGGGTTGACTTCGGAGCCTTACTCTGCCCTGAGTCAGAATGTTGGTGGATGTCTCCGAGGCTTGTGTTTGCCTTTAAGATCTAGGAAGGGGTTGGTTAGATGATATAGTGTCGGTTAATGCGTTAGTTGGTTTGGGTTGACTCCGAGGCCTCAATCTGCCTCGTGAGTCGAAATGTTACCTGGTCTCTGGCTTGAGACCAAACGTCCGACTCTAGATTATGTCACTAAGCTCCGTGGAAGGAGTTAGGAGAACTCGGTTCAGGTTCGACTTTGGTCGGGTGTTTCGGTTTGTGTATTGGTTGCATATGTTTGTGTTGATTGACCATTGGTACGGCGTGAGTGACGTGGCTTTGGCTTGTGTGAGAGTAGTGGTACACTCAAGAGTTGGTCATTTGCTTTCAAGCCAGGGACAGGTAACATGTCGATCCACCGGGGAGTAGGCAGATTGAGGCCCCGGCGTCAACATCCAACGACCAAACTTGGGGATCAGCAAAACTGCGACCCTAAAAACAAACCACCTCCATCATCCTTTCTTAACACATTACTCTTGAAAATGGCTCCAAAAAGAGAGCCGAAACATCGAGTCACATTCATGAGTCTACACATATATTTGTTGATATACGAAGGTGGTCTGAAAAGTAAGGTAAGTAATACAGAGATGGTAGAGATCTCGTTTTAAACGATCGTCGATTGAAGGTGCATGTGTTAGCCGATACTATTGGCATATCAAAAGAACGTGTTGGTCATATCTTACATGAACACTTGCATTTGAGAAAATTGTCAGCAAGATGGGTGTCGCATTTGCTAACTGAGGACCAGAAACGAATTCGTGTAATCACTTCTGAGTATTGTTTGAGCCTTTTTAAGCGAAATCGCACTGAACTTTTGCGTGGATTTACTATTGTTGACGAAACTTGGATACACTATTACACTCCGAAAACAAAAATTAAATCAAGACAATGGGTAGGAGCCGGTTGTAGTGGACCGAAGAAAGCAAAAGTGGTTCAAGGTTATGGCCATTGTGTTTTGGGATGCTCGGGGTGTTATCTTTATAGATTATCTCCAAAAGGGCAAAACAATCACAAGAGAGTTCTACTCGTCACTATTGGACCAGCTGAATAAAAAATTAAAGGAAAAACGACCGCATTTGGCTAGAAAAAAAAGTGTTCTTCAATCACGATAATGCACCGGCTCACTCATCGGCAATTGCAACGGGAAAATTAGTGAATTACGATTCGAAATTCTCCCTCATGCACCTTACAGTCCAGATTTAGCTCCGTCCGACTTTTTCTTGTTTCCGAACATGAAAAATTGGCTTGGTGATAAAATATTTTCCTCAAATGAAGAAGTGATTGCAGAAACAAACGATTATTTTGATGTATTTGATTCGTAGTATTATAGTGATGGGATTAAGCGACTTGAATATCGTTGGAACAATTGTATCGAGCTAAAGGAAGACACTGTCGAAAAGGAAAGTTAAAAAACTCGGAAAAAACATTCTTCTATGTTAGTTACCTCACTTTTCAGACCACCCTCGTATATGACATTCAGGAATTCCTTATTAATGCTAATTTGAATCCGAACCTAAATCATGGGGTCGCAATATAATTGTACATTTTATAGTCTAAATGGCCTCAGCAACCCAAGACTTAAAATTAAAAAAAAAAATCTTGGCGTAATTAACCCCTGTGCCTCTGATACACATTATAATTATTTAAAGAAAATATTTATTATAGTTTTTAATTTTTTGGCAAATATCATTTTGAAATGTTTAAAAAAATCTCGACATCGATTGTTTTTGCGCTCGCAATACTTTCTCACTCTATATTTCATATAGAGGTAAAAGAAAGTAAAATTAATGTTATCTGAAAAGTTCAGACGAATGTTTCTCAATCGAAGAGTGTAAGGAATAAAAAGATTGAGACCCACTTGGAAAGACTCTTGTAAAAATACAGCGTAAACCTTCAAGGATATTTTAAATAATATTTTGATTAAAATGAAGTTCATTTCATTCAAATCGATTTCGCTCACTGCGCACATTCAGAATAAATAACTCCAAATGGAGTGCTCGAAATAAAGGACCTTTATACATTGTGACTGATATATTAGAAACTGTCTTATAAAGTGTTATCCATTGGTTCTTGACCTCCCCATTTGTATGTGCACTGCGCACTTTATATTTTATGTTTTTAAATTCTGCCTTCTTTCTTCACTGTCCCCTATTTCCTGAATCATAAGATTTATTCAAGTCATAAAATTAAATATTTTGTTGAATAAGATTAAATAAATCAGAATTTGTATTTCATTCTGATTCCAATAAAAATACCAACTCAATACTAAAAATATAGACTTAAAAGGGAATAAAATAAAAAGTTTATTTGTTCTTATTAAAAATATTTTGTCATATTATTATTAATAAATACAAATAATAAGCATAAAATTAACGTTTTCTATCAATTTTTTTGAAGAATTTATCAAAAAATACTATATATAAACATAAATGAAGAAAAATAAATTCTATATATTAATATCAATAATTATCCTATTTTTTAACTTTAGTAAAAACTAAATGTATATGTATTTACTAGTTTATAGAGATTAAAAATTTTATTATTCTTTCTTTTAGATAAAATATTTAATACAATAATACAGTGATTGTTTTATTGTTTAAAAAACGAATTAAAAATATAATTGATATAATGATTTTAACAACATCTTTTGAAATATGATAAATCTAATTTTCATTTATACTTATAACTAAATTAAGTAAAAAAAAATAGTCATTTAATCATTCAACCATATTTATTTAAGTATTTTTTTACTCAAAAGTAATTATTTATTGTAAAAAATAAATTTAAAAATATAAATTTATCACATAATCTTTAAAATTGACTTAAAAAAGTCAAACTTTAAATAAAAAAAACTATAGAATTTTATCAAAACTACTTTTAAATTAAAATATTTATAAATCAGTGCTGCACATAGATTTTATAGGGTTTGGGAGATGTGAAATGAGTGTTTATTGGTTGAGCAAAAAAACTAATTTTGTTATAAGAAAAAATATTTTTTCTCAGAGAATTTAAATCCTAAGTGACTGTCTCCCTCCTTATGTGCCCCACTCACATAATACAAGTTTCGTCTTTATGTGCTAATTGCTTTAAGTGGCCATTCAAAAGAAAAATTTGATATATTAAACTAAAATAATCATCACAACACTCGTTAAATGCAAATAAATAAGCATTTATTTTTTCCAAAACAAAAATTTTGGTTTAATATTAAAAAGAAAAAGATTAAAACAAAACCACTGGTCTTAATTAGTTTCTCAAACTGTGTGCTGCATCCTCCTCAAGAATCATAAGATTCCCAGAAGAGAGACATGAAAGGAAAATATGAATATAGAATACAAAAAGAAAGGTATAATACTAAAAAAAGGACAAAAAAAAATTGATTAATATACTGGAAAATTTGGTTCAACAAAAAATTCCCCAATAAAGCTGAGTCTAAAATCTATTACAAAAATGACGCACCCAAGATAAACTTGAGAAATACTAGAATAACTATAAAAGCATGTTATTTCCAAACCCAGGCAAGTTTTTGCTTATTTTTAACAACAAAAGCTTAGGCTTATTTATATATTAATTTGATTCCTAATGATTATGAGTTTAGAGGTCAAAAATTTAGAAATTCTTTTGATATCAAATTTTAACTTAATTGTGTCATCCGTTCTCAAAAGTAGTGACTACAGATAAATCTTTTTCCTAATTGTTGGAAAATTTCTCTCTATAAATGCTATAAAAGAATATGCTCAAAACAAAGATAAAATTCTTAAGTAGTTTTTAATAAACATTTAATTTTATAATTAATGTCTTATCATTATTAAATAAATATTTTCTGATTAGCTTGTAATTTATTTGTATAACATATACGTTTCGACCGGTCATTCTGTCATCTTCTTCAAATAACAAAAATAAGTGAATCCAAATCGTGACTATCTATATATTTACTTATCTTTGTTAATTAATTTTGTTATCTGCACAAGGAAGGACCCGGAATGAGTAGAAAAAATGCATTTACAAATAAATTAACACTGCTAAACCAAAAAAATTGTGTATTTAATAATATAAAAAACATTTGAGATAAAAGATAAAGGAAAAATAAACTGATTGCAAAGAAAATGATTATAGGGTGGTGATTTAAAGAAGAGCCGAGTTGTGTTGTTATTCGTTCGTTAGGTAAAAAAAAATTACTATGACATCTTAAACAATTTCTGACCAAGATTTTATTAAATAAACTTGATTTAATATTTTAATCAGAAATAATTTGAAAAAGTAAATTGTCATATTTGATATATTTCTAATGAGAAATAAAAAAATTTCTTTGTTTTAGAAAAAATAATTATTTAAAAATTACATACAAAGATACATTCTTAAAATGAATATTAAGAAAATTAATTTTGGGTCTTAACAAAAATTATTCTTTCAGATTCAGCTGTTTTGGTTAATTCAACTCCTGACCCTGAAACTTCGTTCTTATATATTTATAAATCTTATATTAAAAATATAAACAATTATAACAACTACTTAAAATAATGTAAAATAAAATCTGAAAAATATGCAATTATAGAATATCTATTAAATGAAGAATAATTATATTCTATTATAAAAACTATAGGAAAATATATAAAGAACATATTATTATTAAATGGAAAACCATGTCATTTAAAATAAATTAGAATAAGGAAGGTTATTAAAAAACCTGTAAATTTCAAAAATCAACCCTTTTTAAACAAAATAGGTAAATTTGCTACTAAAATTAAATAATAATAATCACACAACTGTTTAAAGGGAGAAAAATAAATGAAAATATCAATATGAAAAAGTGAGGCCACTTAAAATAAATTAGAACAATGAATTTAACAAGAATAAATCAAAAAATAAGGGTAATATTTTTTTTATTCATAAGACGTATATAATAAAATTTAATTTATTAAAAGACTAAAAATTTTATACATCGTTTCTCCGAAATATGTATGAATGCCAAAAAAGGCCAGTAGAAGAAATTAGAAAGTGCATATAGAAAGCAGAATCGTATAATATATATTCAGCCATCTGATTTTTGAGATGATGCTTTTTTAAACGTTTAGTTTGTCAAATTTCTTCTTGTGACTGAATCTAACCAAGCCTCTATTCTTAATCAGAGGTTTGAGGTTCATTTAAACGAATGAGTTTAACTCTGATTCTATTAATTTAGCCCTATAAACTCTCAGTGTGAATATCACATTTCGTTTAAACGATTATTTGCGTTTTAAACCCTGATTGAAAATAAGGACCTAAGTCTTAAGATAAACTATATTTTATGTCGTGCAATAGAATTTTTAAACAATTACAACAAGCGGGTGGATTAAATAAATAAATTGTTTATAGTGATTTCCTATTGCAACCAGAAAAACATTTTGAATTAAAAAATAATTCTCCTTAGTTTTTGATTTACACTCGATAATAGAAAAATAACTTTCTTCTACATTTGATTTACAATTTTTAATCATTCTTGTAAAAAAATTTATCAAACAAAAATATTTTAGATCGAGAATATTCTGAGATTTGTAAATTCGTTATTTTTTAATTCCAAAATGAATAGAATATTTCAAAATTTATTTATTTATTTATTTTTAATCAATATGAAAACTATTTCATCAAATCTAATATTCAAGCTCTTCGTTTAAATTAAACGAATTCTTTATAAAATGCATATTTGAAGATTTAATCTAATTATAGCTTTAGCCTAGTACAGGTATTTATTTTTTAAAAATGCAGCCAGAATTGGTCACAAAAGATTTATAAAAATTTTGAAAACTAAAATTATCATCAATTCTCTCGATTCTTATATATATATATATATATTTTAATTCCAAAAAAATAGAATATTTCAAAATTTATTTTATATATATATAGGCTATAAACTCATTTTTTGAATCCATAATAGGATTTGTTTTGGTGGATCCTTTATAAATTTCGATTTGGTTGAATAAGTCGGGGTCATTTTCCTTGCTAAGCAAAGAAATATTTTTCATTCTTGGAAAAGAAAATTTGAAAAAAAAATCTCCTTGTGAAGTGCTATTTTAAATTAGAGATTGTCCTAAATAGAGTGTAGTGGAAATCGACTTGAGTAATTATAATCCTAGGCTATGATAATCCCAGAAAAGGTATTAATAAAATTCAAAAACAAATTATTATTAGTTGTTTTAAAAAGAATTATGAAAATAATAAGTCGAGATTTTTTTATTGTTTTGATTCTCGAAAGTTGATTAAATTTTTTTCTTATTTAAAAAAAAAACAAATTAGACGAGTAAAGAGCGGCGGGGGGGGGATATTCTATTTTCCCTCCCTTCAATTGCATTCTCTTATTTATTAGGTTTATAATGAAATTAAATTCGTTTTTTCTTTTGTGATCAAAAAAGGCATATAAATATTTACTTTATAAAGGCAATAGGGCTTAGATAAATATTCAAATATTATCCTATTTTTGAAATTAATATAATCAAATAATTAAGATATTTTAGCTAGGATTTAAAATTATGAATTTTTTTGTAATATATAAATTTATTATTGTTTTAATTTCTCAAGAATATTCTCTAAAATGACGTTTATTTATTTAAAATAATGAACGAAAATATAATATTTAGTAATTTTAAATAAAAATATGTAATTAAACCTGTGTATAAGGAAATACTGTGGTACCACGAGATTCAAACTTTCCAAGATTCGAACATTAATTCGAATCCAAAAATCCTTAAACATTCCAATTGATAAATGAATTGGATGGCTTTTTTTTGGAGTATAAAATTTTTATGTTAAATTGGGTATAGTTCTCCTTGATTTAGTGCCGTCTTAACGCAGGCTAAATTGGGGAGTTGCCCAAGGGGCAAATAACCAAAGCCAGACAAAACCCAAAGGAACAAATTTGCAATAAAGTTGTTTGTTAATTCAGAGAAAAATTAAATACGCGGCTGTTGCTGTCTTTTATCAGCCTTGGCTAAAATATAAAGTTTTTGAAAATTTAATTTAAATAGATAGCCTACATACATTTATAAATTAAAGCAGGAGTTCCCATTCTTAGATTCTAAATATTTGGGAAACCGATTAAATAGATCGAGAGAAAAAAGTAACTTCCTCTTAGGCATCAGAGAGAAATTCTTTAACAAGTGTGGGATTTAGTTCAGAATTTAGAAACACTCCTAAAAAAAAATCTTAACGAAAGGGAATTTTACTATGCTTTTTTACTTATATAGAATTTTTTGAGTTAAAATTTTTCTTGACTGTTTTAAAAGAACTAAGGAATATCTTTAAATTTAAGAAAATTAAGAAAAATTAATTAATCTAAGGATTCTATATAAAAAAAGCATAGTAAAACTCTACTTAAGAATTTTCTTAAGAGTGTTCCTGAACACGAGCCTAAATATTGATCTTGTAGATGGCTACGTTTACTAAGCATTTTTATCATCTCAACAAGCGTAAGACCCACAATCAAATGACAAAGTCGCAACGAAGCAAATTGGGGGAAATATTTGCCAATAAATTGATGTGGGGAAAGGGAGCTTCTTTTATTTCTCCAAATCCCTTTAATAAATATCCAGTAAGTAGTTGTTTCTGTATGTATGGCAGCCAAGGTGGAATAAAGGCGAGAGAGAAAAGAAAACAAACGCTTGGTTTCCTTTTTAATCCTTTATTGCTCCAAACATGTATCGACGTTTCTGTCGATCGGGGAATCTTCAAAGAGATGAGAAAGTGATAAACATCTTTTTAACCATGTCCTGATAAAGGAGTCGGAAGATACGATCGAAACGTCAACACATGTTTGGAGCACTATAGGATTTAGAAAGAAACCAAGCATTTGGTTTCTTTTTTCTCCTCACCTTTATTACACCCTAGCTGCCATCCACCTAGAAACAACTAGTTAAATTATTAGCCGGTCATCTTTTTTCAATATATCCCCAGTAATATCGCACTTGATTATTAAATCTATAAATATTATTAGAATTGTCTTAATACTGTATATGTACATTAGGGTGGGTCGAAAATTTTTTTTTTTTGTTAAAATAAATTCCAAAAAGTTGTCACAGGTTCATAAGAAACCCTTGAAATATTATTAAAATATTTTTAGTGTAAAGGCGCATTAAATGGCTTATAGATTGATTGCTTTATGAAGAATATATCAAATTTTGCATTTTCAGAAAATTTTCTTTTATCTCTGCTCAGAAATCGAGAAATCGCAGGGAATGAAGTAAAGAAAGAAGTATTTGAATTTAGACCAACTTTTTTCAGTGCCAAAGTATAAATATGAAGTTGATAGCAGACAGTACAATAGCCAGAATTTTTATTTTGGATAGAGAGGGGGTATCAAATATGATTTTTTCTTGTAGTTTTTAAGAGCTGGTTTTTACCCGTTTCCTTACTTCCCAAATGTCAAAGTCAATGCTGAAGACCTTAATCAATTTGGCCAACTAAGCTTTTTTTATCATTTAACTACTCGTGGGTTAACATATTTTTGTTATACGTAAAACATATTTTTTTTACCCTAATGTACATAATAGGAAAGTGATTTCCAATATTTTTATGCCTGTATTCCTTTTTTCTAAAAACAAAAATAATGTTAGGCCCCAAGGGGGCGTGCTTCATATTTTGGAAACGACTGCACTAGGAGGTATATAGCGACATTTTACTTAGCAAAGCAGACGGACCAAGAAGGAACTATCTTAACAATTTTGCGATCAGTCCCTAAATATGAAACTGTTTTTGAATAAGATGCTTTTTTGGGACAGTTCTTCCCTTTTTGAGATAAAAGGAATTTTGAATCTTAATAGATAATTAAGTTTTAAAGAAGAAATTTCAGCGACTCTTAGATAAATTATTTATTTATATTTTTTTTTTTGCTTTAGTCAAATATTTATTTAATAATTTTAAAAAAATTTATCAAGTGAAGGAAGATTAGAGAAAAAAATTTAAGGGAAAAACAAAGATGGAATAACATTTTGCCTGACCTTAGACTCACGTGGTCCTGCCTCAGAGCGGCTCCTCTATCTCTAATAGTCAAATGAAAAGACTCGTTAAACTTTAGACATACAAAACCAATTGTATGTCATTTTGAGATTCGAGCTATTCGAAACCTGGAACGAAAATCAGTTTGATACCTCGAGTTTCCACTGTCCGGGTAAACAAAATTTCCTCGTATACACTTTAGGATTAGGAATTTATTATGTTTAGTACTACTTGTAATTGTTCCGAAGATAATAAACTTAAACAAACTTGGAACATCTCGCCGCTTGCCTGAAATAGAAGAATGATATATATCAGTGGTGGCCAGACTTTATCCTGACAAGGGCCGAAAATCCTAAACTCAGAATTTGGAGAGCCGAGTGCCGCAATTAGACAAATGTTTTAATTATGTAATATTTAAATTTCACAAAATATATTTTAACTAGTAAAGATTAGAAC
>JAAAKE020143159.1:0-13300 GCA_010014785.2 Anisolabis maritima | reverse complement strand
ATTATACGAAAACTGTCTTTCATGTTCCCCAAAAAAAACGAAATGACTTTCCGAACAACCCAATATATCATGAGGTCATTCAGGGTGGGATTCAGATCTAGAGGGGAAAGCATATTGTTTATAATTTTACAAAATATTCAAATTCGCCTGTAGATAGGCAAACATTAAATGATTTATTCGTCTGAAATATATATATATATATATATATAATGTCTGTCTGTCACGCTCTGTTTGAGCAACTTCCCGATGGAATTTTGAAATGAAATTTTGAACCCTTATAGAGGACATTATTGAGAGTCCAGGAAAAATAGCCGGATTCCAAAATTTCCTTTTGGGAGGGGGGCTCAAAAAATTTTTGAAAATCCAATATTTTCCTATTGAAAAACATTAAATACAATAACATTAAGCCCTATCTTTATTTATGAAAAAATCAAAGCAAATTACCTGTTATTAATAAAATAGAAATAATTAATTATCGGAAATGAAAAGGTACAAAAATTGTTAATTAATTTTTATTTTTAAAGAAGGGTGAGGGTATATATTTCTTAATTAAAAATTAAATCAATATTTTTATTTTCTATTTATTAACAATAATAATTAAATTAATCTAATTAAAGACAATTAATTTCATTTATTAAACTCTAAGTTCTTTATTAATAAATTATTATATAAAAATTTTACCAAGTACGTAAATGACTTTAGTTGATATTGATATCCAGGGGGTCGAAGTGGAGCAGATTAATTTTATTGATATAAAAAAGATCGAACAATTGAGAAAATGCAACTAATTTTTCTTTTTTTTTCTTTTGTTCTTCCTCAGTTGACTTGTCGCTCTCTTCTTTTAACCATCCTCAGGGCAGAGAAAAAGTCTGTTATTTGGGATAAATTAATTGTTTATATATTCATCGACTTTCCAAAAATATAAATATTAAGACTTCCTTTCTGCTCTGAAGATGATTCATTTAGAGAATCGAAACATTATCTGGAGAGGAATAAATGAAAAATGAACTGCATTTTCTCAATCCTTTCTGTATAATAAAATTTTTATTAAAATTGGATAAATTAAAACATTTCATTCAAATAAATCAAACAGCCTAAGGGTTAAAAAATATATGAATATTTTATAAAAGGGGTATTTTTTTAAAATTATATTTTCCAGGAATTTATTTCTCTATATTAAAAAAACACAGATATATATTCTGACATTAACTATTATTATTTATATTTTAATTTTGATTTAATTAAATTAATTATATTTGGTATGAGTCATTTATTGATCTGGCAAAAGAAAGGGATATTCCTCAAGATCGTGATAAATAAAGCGGACTGTCCTTTCAACTAAATGCCTCAGGGGATGGAGGGGGGGGGGAGAAGTACGGAGTTTATATTTATAATTATTTTCGAAAGTCATTTTAATAGAAGTAAGCCCTCGTCCCCTACTACTTATTTCAAAAATGGAATTTATTTATTTATGTAAATAATTCATTTTATGATATAAAGTACAATATTATTGAAAATAAAAAAAAATTTAATTATTAAATTGAAATATAGCGAAAAGATGGGATATTGAAATGGGTCTTTCTTTTTGGAATGATGATAATTCCAATGTGTCTCGACTAAAATTTTTGACTTATTAATATTTTTACATGTGCGTTACCTGTCATAGATTAAATATTTTTTTAAAAAAAGAATTTAAAATTATAATAAAAAAAATTTCTTGCCAGTTCAAAGTAATATTTGAGTTGATTGCACTCTATATGGATTTCAAATAAAAAGTTAGAATTATTCTTCATTCTGTCATAATAAACCTTTATTTCTCAAAGCAATTGCATTAAAAAAAAAATTATATTATTTTGAATTGTAATGTTATAAACGATTAACAAATTTCTAAAAATAAACCATTATTAATGGTAAAAAGTCATGACATTGATTGATTTCTAGAGCGAGTGTAATTCGTTTTATATGTCACTTAGAATTTAGGCAGGGGCCTTAGATAGATCCGTTGTTCTCCCTTATGATCAACCCTTGAACAAGTTTTTGTCGAAACCGGGAATTAAACCCGGACCTTTCGCATTTATAGACGGCTAGCAGTTGGCCTGCTCCAACTGACTTAGCAGTTTGATAAAAAAAAAGGGAGACTAATCTCTAACCGGGGAAGAAATATTTCCAAGGTTCTTAGGGTATAAAACGGAATATAGATATTCCATTGGAATCGGCGAGGCAAATTCCATCCGGATATTCACAGGCCTTATCGATATTGCCCTGCTTAGTATCAGCACATTAATCCTATAATTAATCAAAATCCATTAATTGGGCCCAGTAAAAAACAGACGATAGGGTGAAATTTATTATTTATTTTAATGGCACCACAGCTTTAATGTTTTTAGTCATCTTTTAGCTAAGTAGTAACAGGAATAGAAAAAAAAAGGAATAAATCTATCAAACGCAACAAAAAAAAAAAAAAAAAAAAAAATAGGAAAAAAGAATTTATTTATTAAAAAAAATTTCTTTTTATAATAATTCATGTTTCAGTTGTATAAACACTAAGATATAAAATAAGTTTTTTAAAAAATAAATATTATTTTTGACGGCCTATAGTGAGTCAAAAATTTTTCACATATTATATATGTTCATGAAGAATTTGTTTTTTTTTTTTATTATAAAGGTATTTTACTTTCTCTCAACTATATATGTTATATATAGTGAGAAAGTATTGCAAAGAAAAAAAAAAAACAATGTCAACATTTCAACGGGAATACACGTTTTGAGGTCACCTGAGTAAAAAAAAATGGTCTGTGTGAGTGTGAACAAGATTGTTTACTTTTTATAATACGTATTTTTAATGTATGTGAGTAAAAAATTCATAGGCCGTTTATTAGAAATTTAGTAAAATGAAAGAACTACCAAGGTGCCCAAACTTTTCTAATAATGGGATGAATGAGCCAAGTAGGGAATTTTACAAATTCCATTTTTAACTTGTCTTGATTATTTTAAGTCGCTTTTTTACTTTGATCTGAGTCTAAAAAAAAAAAAACTAAAGTTTTTTTATGTTTTGCAAGATAAAATAAATTATATTGATATATACATGTATATATATACCATTGCATAACAATAAAAATAAAGAAAAGAACGACACCCCTCGCTTAACACGGAAATCGATTTACACGCACTCGTCAGAAAAGGCATCCCCCAAGTAATTCGGATGAATAGGAAATAGATTGTTTTTCAGCCAAATAAAAAGAGAGAGAAAAAAAAATTACGTTTAAAATAGCGAATTTCTATTTCACGGGAAATTTTTAATTTGCTCTTTTCTTATTTGTAATGATAGTGCCACTTAACTTTCATTTACCTTGAAATATTTTATTCGAGAAGGAATTTTATATTTTTGAATGATATCGGTTCGTATCATTCTGGTCACATAACTAGAAAGATTTAGATCAAAAATTTTCTATAAATTTTTTTTTTGTTTTTTGAAAAAAAAATTATTTGAAATTTAATTTTAAATAACTTTTCTGAAATATTTTAAATAACGAAACTACAAACAAATAAAAAAAAAAAACTTTAGTGTAAAATCTTCTCAGGGGGGGGGGGGTTACATACATTAATTACGTAATTGATATATAAAATAAAATATTTTGAGAAAATAAAAAAAAAAATCTAAAAAAGAACATAAGTAAAATACTAGTACTAATACTAGAACCCATTGGTCGATTTTGGTCAAAATCTTGTCACATACTCATGTTAGTCGAAGTTGTTGTTTAAAATTCCATCATTCTAGGATTTGTTGTTATTTTGTGTATAGATACACAAGCCATTTGCTGAAAATTTTATCGTTTAATCGTTTAAATCTCGATTTCGAAATTTTGCATTACTTTCGGTAAGTGAAAGTTTAAAATAAAGACTTTGATGCTGATTGCCAGGATAATAAAAAATACTTTTTTTTTTTTTTTCAAAATTATTTAACAAAAGTTATAAGAATTAGTAATCCGCACAATATATATTAAAAAAAAATTTTCTTTAAATATTTTTTCCCATCACTATTGGCCTCGCTCATAAAATGTTTGGTCTAAATTTAATAAATTAATAAAAAATATGGAAAATAGCATCAATAAAGCTATAAATACACATATCAACCATCAATTTATGTATAAATAAAATTTTGAAGTTTAATCGTGAAATAGTAGTATGAGAAAGTCAAGTCGTTCTCATCCATCTAAATCTCGCAATATCAATTTTGGTGTGATTACAATACCTCCTCTCTGAGCCGTTGTGTAAAATAAAATTCCTAATCTAATCAAGAACATGAGAAACAAGTTTGAGCGTGACAACATCAGCTGGAATAAATATTTTTCATGACACTACATAAAATAATAAATTCTTTGGTTCGCCTGACCTGCAGTGAGTATTGAATTTCCCTTAGAAAATTTGATCATTCTTATAGCAATTGGAAATTTCCGTAATTTCACCTCTGTTCATTTATCTACTCATAAGTATTTTTGCACGCACCACGATCTCACGTTTTTTTTTCTCCTCGTCTCTTTAGTCAGCTTGTAATATAGGAGGACTTTCTGAACACATCTTGTCAAGTTCCCAAGGCCGTTTAATACCAAAAACATTGTGTTTTGTGTTTCGTGCGTGCCAGAAGTGAAGACGTGGAATCGGCCAATGTTTAATATAAATTCTCTCGGGTCTTGAGAGAATTTTTTCATTTAAATTGAGTAATCCGATGCTTTAATTTATATTATTATCTATACTAGCTGTCTTAGACGTAATCGACACGCATTTCTTTCTATACTTGGATAGATAAAATATTTTAATTATTATAAAGAGAAATGGAAGGTCACTAAATGAAGTTATATTAAAGATTATATACTCTCGGAATTCTAGAGAGGTATAGAGACGTCACAAAAATGGCTGCCAACTCTGTGATGTACAACCCTACAGTTATCCTAATACTAATCTTATACAGTTGAGTATCGTCATTGAGGCTGCCGACAAATTATTTATTTTTTACATATTCTCTTACAATATAAGCATCCTCAATGGAATGGTCAGTCCAAGGCGTATAATTGTTGCTTTTCTGAGAGTAATTAAGGAAGGGAACATATTTGTAACATCATTATCTAAGGCGTTTCGATTATGTAGAAAAGGATTTAGAAATAGGCTACAAACCAGAATTAAAAGCCTCGTTGAAAAACAGCAAATTTAAAGGACCTGACCCGAGGGCTAGATGCGGGGCGACAAAAAAGTTTTAATTAACATTTAAATGATATTATTAACAGCTGGTTGGTCATTCCATCTGTCGCTAATCCTAAGCCAATTATTTAATAGTGGATTCATGCCGTAGCCTCGGGTTGTTGGGGATTTAATATCCCACTGAGTTTTTTTTTCACTTTTCGAAATGGACTATCTTTAACCATTGATTATCCTATATAATGGGGATTAAATATAACTAAGCCTGTAGAAAATAATCGATTATTGATTTGAAAAAACAAGTGACCGATATATATTCGACATTAAATAAAAAAAATATTTAAATAGTAACGATTGGGAATTTTGAATACACATACATTACTTTTCGGTTAAGAAAATTTATTCATAATTTTTTTTTATAAAAAATCAGGTATGAGAAAAATCTTTCTAGAATTCAAGGACAAAGCTAAGACATTTATTTTTCAGGGAGAAACCAATGTTTTCTTAAAAAAAAATAGATTTCTACCAATTTACTATCTATTAATGTCTTGCTCCAAACGCCAACAAATTTTTTATGACCTTTTTTTATGGAAAAATTGACACACCAATTTTGGTAATTCTGGTCTCGCCCAACCTCCTTGGATACTTCCTTACTCTAATTCCTCGAATACTAGAGCATTTTTTCATTTCTTCAATACTGAAATGTATTAAAATAAATTTTCGGCCTACTAAAAAAAATATGGTGGCAAGACGTAGTAGAAATTTTCAAAAAAATTTTAGACTTTTGGATAAATAAAATTTTTAACAGTTTAAGATTTGGGAAATTCGAAGACTATTTCGATTCAGATTGACTATTACTTTCTCTTACCTATATATTATATAGTGGTAAAGTATTGCAATCGCAAAAAAAATCGATATTTCAACGGAAATACATGTTTTGAGGTCCTTGGATCTAAAAAATAGGTCTCGCAAAATAATCTCTCTCTCTGTGTGTGTGTGTCTGTGTATGCATGTGTTTCTCAAGATTTCTCAAAAATGAAGAAACGTTCGATGCTGAAATTTTATTTTTAAGCTTGCACCTCGAAGCATTAGAATAAAATCGGCCAACGGATACTAGTACTTTACTAATGTACTTTTTTAATTTTTTTTTCTTCGATTTTCTCAATTCACTCCAACGATTTTAATTAAAATTTATTAAACAATTATTTATTAGATGATTTTTGAAATGTCTCAATCCTTACGACCCTCAAAATTGTTTGGGGCTCGCTTTAGAATTGTACGTTTCTAAGTTTTGTGATTTTCTCTTAAACTATTGATATATATTGGTATTGATCAAAGAGGCTGTGCATTGAACGGCTACCTAGAGGCCCAGACGCAAAAAATATGATGTGATAGCACATCACTCAGGTAAAAGAAAGTTGTGTGATGTGCGTTTAGTTACCAGATTTTTTGGATTAGATTTATAATCATTCCTATTTGTATCCTCCTATCCTCTATTTGTGATGAACATAGCCTTTAATTCCTAATTTCTATATGAAATTCCCACTTATAATTAATAAATAAATCCCTTGTTCCAATAGTTTAATATTACAAGGGACATTAGTAAGAATTAATTTATCGAAAAGTCTAAATATCAAGCCCTACATATTGTATTATCTTATACATAAATAAAGAGGATAAAAACCAACTTCTATTTTAGTATAGACCTCGTATTCCCAGGCTTCTGATGCCTATATACTAAAACGAAATTTTTGTCAAAATATTTAGTTATTTTTTTCTAACGAATCAAGTTCTGAACGAGCCCTTTATAGCTTAAGCCAAAAGAACAGAAATCAGTCCCATTACTACTATCCCTACTCTCTTCTAAAGTAATGTGTATTTTAACAAGTGTAATTTCTATTTATTTTAATACATTTAAAAAATTCTTAAAAATATTTATATCTAATACGTTATGAATTTATTTAAGTAAAAAGGAAAGAGGTTGGTTGAGGTAATTTCTCTCCTCAATTTGACAAACTCTGCTTTTATTTTTTTCAAAATTCATCTTTTTCAACTTATTTAAATTCTAAAAACTTACATAACATTTCGAAGAATAAACAAGCCTATTTCTATTGAATTTTTGATCCTCGCCGCTTTAGCGGGGCTCCGGTGGATCAGCGTAGCCTCCTAACCTCCTCACTAATTTTCTAAGGATTACAAAACAGCCTCTTGGCTTTTGAGGCTTTCAATATCGATTACATAGTAAATTAGAGCTGAGGGAGCGAACACGGCGCTAAAGCGGCGGAGATAGAAATTGTTCCTTTAAGGTATACATATCAGTTAATTATTAATATACACTCGTAATAAATTTAATATTAATAATGATTAAGGTAAAGGTTCTTTGACTGTTCCTTTCAAATACAAATATTATTTTACAAATTAAGTAGTTATAAATTCTATAAAGAGTAAGAGAAGATAACCCAAAATTACCCCTTGGTTTCTAGTGAGTCCTTCCATTGACTCCAATTTCATACAGTGAATAAAATATACCCTCAAAATATATAGGCAAATTAATGCACAAAATTATTGAGAAAATTATAACTTTTATATATATTTTTATAAATTATATTTTATAGTAGAAGTTAACCCAAGTAATAGTTAATATCTTTTGGGCATTCACTTACCTTTAGATTAGAAGTATTTTTTTATCAACTCTCTGAGATAAACAGATGGCACTGCCTCAGGAATTCGATAGAATTTTGTTATGGACAATGGAATTTAATTCAATAGGTTCTCTGGATTAAACTATATTTAATATTTTCTTTAATATTTGGAATTGATTTTTACAATATGCATAATTAGTTTATTATTATGGCATATGGTGCCAGGGTTAAATTTTACTGCACGTTGATTACATTCCTTTTGTAAATCCGGTTTTAATAAATTATCATGATTCTGGGGCATTTACTCCCTCCCCCCTCCATCTCCTTGAACAATGAAAAAGTTAATAACAAATTTTAGAAAAAAACGATTTACGATGATCAATCTAAGACTTCATTTATGGTGACAGCAAGAATTTTCCAGGGGAGTAGGCGTTAATTAATAAATATAAATCTTTATTTATATTTATTAATTGACGCCTGTACACTGCTCCTACTCCACTGGAATCATCAATATCGCCATTAATTTTCGTTTAGATTTTATATAATTTTATCAATTAAAATTTCTGCCATTTTAACTCCCTCACCCTCTCCTAATGTAAAAATGCTATCGATAATTTTTCATAAGAGAAAAATATTTAGATATCCAATGAATATTTGAATATAATAAAACATGATTATTTTTAATATTTAATTACATTTTCAAATATAATTTAGAAAATAATTATTAAAACAAAATAAATAAAAAATTATGATTCACTAAATAAAAAAAAAAAAAGAAAAAAAAATGGAAATATATAAATCAAAAAGAAATTAGAAATCAAAGTGTAAATAAAAAGTATAATCAACTTTCTGGATGATTATTTATTAAACAAAATTTTAGAACCTTATTTAAAAAAAAAAGTGACATCTTGTCATTGCAAATTTCCCTCTTAATAGAAATCTTTTACTAAAGAACATTTTTTTATTTTTATTTTAATTCTGATGTGAATTTGAGAATTCAAAAGATCTCATTTCATCATTAAAAAAAAAATAAATTTTCTTATTTATTTCTAGACAGAAATAAATATATTTAAAAAGTAAAATAAATAAACCATACGAAAAAAAAGTATTTTTAAATACATTTATTTTTCTTTTATTTTAATAAAAGATTGTTGTCTTTTTTTTTTGGATTCACGAACACTATATTTTTGATACAAATGTTGCCACTGATGCTGCTCTGTGTTTAAAGTTAAATCTATTTGTTTTCTCTTTGTAGCTACAATAAAAAAAAATAACTTATTGTTTCTTGTAAACATTCAGGTCCATGGATAAATTCTCTTTAGAGAGGAGAGAATTAAAATTTTAAATTCTAAAATTCTTTTAAATGAAACAAAAACCAATTAGGATATAAATTATAATCAATGAAATTTTATATTTCATTAAATTTTTTAGAAAAAAATCCTGAGATTTCCCATTGCTCTATAATTTTCACTTTGTGGTAATATTAAAATTTGGTTTACATCTCAAAATTGAAAATGATCAGAGAAAGTTTTTTTTTTTTTTAATCATTTTCTTTAATTCTTTTTAATTTTTAAATTCAAATGGAATGAAATTTATTACCTTCAAATTATTGATCATTTTCGAATTTGAGCTCAACATTTCACCATTTGCTCAAACTCCAAATTTTAGGCTATTTCAACAAAAGTGCAAAATTACGATTAATATTTCTTCATTTCTTTTATTTCAAATTAACGAAATGTATATATTTTTAGAGCCCTATGTTTAAATATTGATTTGATACGCTCCTGAGGAAAAAGCAAATTTGGACAAAAAATTATTCATTTTATGTTTGTATATTAATGGCTGCTCCTTATTCATTTTAGTTTTCAAAAATCCTATCCAAAAATTTTACAAAAATTATTGAGCCCCTTCCACTCTCTAGAATTAAAAATTAAATCCATACTGTGGTAGTATAAATAATTTGTTCTTTTAAGCTAAATAAATTGTTTAACGTGTTATGTTAGCTCTCTATAGGGAAGAGGGATGGATAGAGGTGAGGTGAGTTAAGCTCCTCCCCTTCTCCCACCCAGGACTCGCCATCCCCACCACATTCTCTCATATGCGCCCACTCCTACACGTGGCACTCAACATTCTTAATAGACTCGATGATAGTTCACCTCTGCTGATATCTTCTCTTTTGAGTCGTGCTCAACCCCTTCCATACTTCCAAGACACTTTCCCCTCCTCTCCCTTAAGAGGAAAAGAGAACTCTTTCTACCCCTGTATACAATTTGACGTGTATCATTTTTACTTAAAACCAAATGATTTAAGAAAATTACATGACATATCTGTCTTAAAGTTATCTGTCCAATTAAAACTTACTCTATCTTTTTATAATGGGACCTTTACAATAAAATCTCTTCCAAAAAAAAAAATAATAATAATACAAACTAATTTTCTAAAAAATGACTGCCGATAAACAAAAGATGCAAAAACATATATTTAAAAATAAGATAAAGTAAAAATTTAATATCCATTTAAAAGAAAAAGTATAATTTTAATAGAATTTGAAAGTTATTGAAATTAAAGGCGTATATACGTCCAAAAAAATTGTATTATTATAATTATTTATCACCCTAACCTATGGTGTCAGCTTGCATTGCTTGCCTTCATCAGGGGCATAGAAAGAGGAGGTCAGTGAAATATGAATTAAATATAATTCAAGATTCATACTAATTACACATATAATATATGGATATCTCTCAAAACATACCGTTGAAAAGAGGAGAGTTTGAGTAATAATTTTATTTGGATATATATAATATATATTGGTATGTGTACATTTATATACCTTCTACATAATTTTATTGCTCAAACTCCTCTTTTCAACCGTAAGTTTTGTCAGATATATTATACATTATTATTATATTATATTATGCATGTAATTAGTATGAATCCTGAATTATATATCTCACTGACCTCTTTTTATGTACAAACCCCTGATGAAGGCAAACAATGTAAGCCGACACCATAGGTTAGGTTGATATATAATTATACAATTTTTTGGAGGTATATATGCCTTTAATTTCAACAACCTTCCAATCTTTCTAATAATCTAACGTCCATGAGTTTGTTATTATATTTTTAATATTTATTTCAAAATTGATCTTAAAAATTTTCACCGAGTATTTGGGCTACATAATCAATAGAGAACTCAATCCCCTCCGCCCTCATGATAAAATGCAGGATTTAATTGAAAGGTATCATGTTCTTTATTATTTTTTCCCAGTGAGTGTAATATTTCCAAAGTCATTTCCATCAATTTGTTAATATATCAATATATACAATATATTTAGTTGAATATTAACCTTTAAACTCTTTAGTATTTATTTTGAGAGAGATATAAATAACATTCATTAACCTCTTTTAGCCTAACCTGGTAGAGAGAAGATTAAAAAAGTACACTGCTTTAAAATTTCAATTTTTTAATCTCATTTTCTTATAAAAAATGCTCTTTGACCGTGTGACTGTCATAAGTCGCAAGCAGTTTGAATAATTTTTTCGTTGAAAACCCACTCAAAAGCATATTTTTCAGGTGTGGTCTTGTTGAGATATTCCGGATCCGATACATTTTTCAAACAACTGTTGATCCGATTGACGAATCCAAACCAAATTGAAATGAAACAATTTAATTTAAATGGACAATCATTATTTATATATTGAATTAAATTTAATTCTATCACCTTTTAATTGCATTTTCTGATGAATACAAATACTCTCGAGCCAGACACTAGTGTATTGGTTTGGCAACTATTAAATCAAATCGTTAGATATATAATAATACTTAGACATATTTTCCCCATACATTTTCTTTTCTCTCTTTTCTTAAATGTTTTTTTTTTAAATTACTGTAACAAATGACTAGAAATTTTGTAGAAATGATCTAAGGATATTACACACAGCGAATCCAGACTTTATTTTAAGGGGATGCGATTATCAAACGAAATCAAGGAAAATTGAATTAAACTCACTAGAAGGAATTTTATTGCTTCTAAGTTCTGAGCACAAAGAAAAAAAGTAAAAATTATACATTTTTCTTACAAATTTACTTCTATAAAAATAATTTATTTTGCAAGGTCTAGAAGATGCTCCGCCCCTATCGCTCCCCTTCCACCCGTCGATATAAGTTATTTTTGTTAATTATCTTCTTGTGAAATAAACAAATAAAGAAAAAAAAATAACTAACAAGAGTTCTTTGACAGATGTCTCAAAAAATCTTCAAGTTCAATCAATTCTTTTATTAAATTAAGCAGAAGTAAGGGTGGGGATTGTAAGAAAGAAAATAAAAATGATCTTGAGTCTTTAATATTAAGGACACCCTTGATTATATAAAGAGAAAAAAAAATTGAAGGTAGCCATATTTATTCCCGTTGGAAAAGAGAATTGATTCGAACTCATTTCTAATTTTACACGAATTTGAAAAAATACAAATTAAAAAATAATTCATTCTCTTTTGACACGGTTTAACACCATCGATTCAAATTTTAAAAAAAAATTTATAAGATTTATAAATTAAGAACAATGTAATAGGTATTTGTTTTTTTTTTTTAATCATTCTAAATTTTGTTTTCAAGATTAACTTTTGTTTTATAACTAAGTTTTTTATTTATGAATTTTGAAGCCTTTTGGCGCCCACGAAGCCTTAGCGCCATCGAGATTCACATAATATTGCTCTTAAGTACTGCGCAGGCTTTATCATATTATTTCTAGTTATAACCTTATTAATATAATGACAAGATTCTAACAAAATTTTTTATTTTGTATTCTTTTTTATAATTTATTAGGTTGGTCTAGAATCTATCTTCTATTTTACCATAGTGTAAGAAATATTTATGAATTTGAATTTAGCGTCGTTTGAGAAATAAATTTATAATAATGTATCTTACTGATTTTCAAAGGTAGGCACCCTGCTTAGTTAGTCTTATAATGCCGTTTTCATGAAAGTAGTAGATGCAGTCTTAAGTTTTCAGTTTGGTGTTAAACATGTTTAAATCGTTTGTTTATGAATCGATCTTTAATAATATAATTGTAAATAAACTGTATATAAATGTTCTTCCTTATTTTTATTTGTTTTCGACCTACAATAGATACATTATATTTTTTTCGGGAATTGGAATTGACTGTACTACGATATTTAACTCCCCATTCCAAAATAGTAGCCTTGGGGAGTGATGGAATGGACACGTGATGAAGGTTTCGACACGCTTTTAATTCTCTATTTCGCCTTTCATTAGAAATGTTAAATCAGACTACGCGGTTAAATTTAAAAACAGGTTACTGATATAAAAAATATATGTTTGGATAAAACGAATTGGTTAATTTACATTCAGTATTAAAAAAAAAATCAATAGAAAAACTCATATTTAATCCAAAGCCCCAATTATTCGCTTTTTTTTTTTTTATTAATACACAAAATAAATTTCTTT
>JAAAKE020143137.1:0-13302 GCA_010014785.2 Anisolabis maritima | reverse complement strand
TAACATTCTATAATTCCATCAGCTGACCATCCCTGTGAACCAACCCCCCAATCGATGGGTTTCAAGTCCAATTGCACAATTACTCGATCTACGCTCTTTGTACAAATTAAGTATATTATTTACTATAATAATTACTCATTTTTCATTTATTAAATTAAAAAAGTGACAAATCAGAATAAATTTAGCTAATTTTATTTTTCCAAATCTTTTTCATATATTAAATAAAAACTATAAAATTGTAAATTTTTCAATGTTTATTAGCATAAAAATGCTACAACTGTTAGCAATTGTCTCCATCCTCTCTTTAAAAGGAAGCATAAGAATTTAAAGTTCAGTTACGTTTGAATAAATCTTTTTTTTTTTTTTTTGCTTGGTCGTATAATGACCCCGTTATCACAAACTGACAGACATACATTGACTTTTGACATATCAGAGGATGTGTTAAAAATAACAACCACATGGGATTTTTTAAGCACCCGATTTCATTACAAAATTTGAATATTGCCAAAAAAAAATCAAATCGTCTAAAATATTTAAATTTCTAAGTCGGCAAATTACAGGAAAATATATTTTAAAAATGATTATCAATAAATAGCATGATAATAAATTTAAAGTAGACTTTATTATTATCTTCACCCTACAAAGGCTAGCTAGACAGGAAAATTATGTCTCCTTGAAAAATTTCATACTGAGTTTCGGATAAGCACGTTTTGAGGCTCCCTGAGTCATATAAAACCACTTCCGCGATGATGCTTCTGCATTTGTAAACATGCTAACTCAGAAACGATAGAACATAAAATTCTGATTCTTTCAACTTGACTACATTGAAGGCAAATATATGCTCTGCGATCATTATAAATTGAAAAACAAATTTATTAGTATAGGTTTCAAAATAAATAAATACTGGTGAAAAAAAAAAACGATATAAATTTGAAGATTTTTTTAATTTAATTTTGGGAACACTTTTCGATTATAAATATTCCATTGATTTTTTTTTTTTAGAATATTTTGTTATCATTTGTATAAAAACTCAATCAAGTTCCATTTTTTTTTTTTTTTTATAAATGAAGTGTTATTTTATTTTTATTTATATTAGCACAATTCAAAAATAAAGAAGATAACATTTCATCTCCCAAATGTTTGGTGATGTAGATAACAATAATAATAAAATAAAAAGTGACTCCAAAATTTATCATCTCTCTGTGTTTATTCATTCTCAATCTATTTATTATTCCCGGGGCATAATCATCATCCTACTAGCACAAAGTAAAATAATTTTCATCTAAATTTCAAGTTAACTAAATATGAATATAATATATAATGAATGTATAACATGTCAATTCCGTGAAATAATACAAGCTGGTTAATAAGGGTGGTGTGTATACTGACTGCTTATACAAGATGAAGGGCTTTTGGGACCCCCTGTAAAACATGATTCCATGTCTTTGGAGATAATAAATCATGCCGCCTCTGGGACATGTTTTGACCTTCTTGACTCTAGTGTGAACAGCCTCTTCCATTGGATGAGATAATTTTAATTTGTTTTTATACTCCTTACATATAAATCATATATTTATAGGCTTAACAACATTTTCAAGAAGTGTAAACGATGTTATTATTAATTCTGGCAGGAGATCAAAGCATTTTTGCTTCTATTATCATTGAAAGCTTTACTCATATTCTCTATTAAAAATATTATCTAAAATTTTATTTTTACCCTGGATAAATGATGAATATTGAATAATAATGAATAAATGATAAATATTTTCATCCGAGGAGTAGTTTCGGTTTCTTCTCAAAATCAGGAAATTTAATTAAAACTTTACAATAAATAAATGGCCTTAGAAAAAGACTTAAAAAAAAAATACCAAAATTTAACATAATTAATTACAGTCAGGAGCTCATTTAATGATAAGTTCAAACAGATGTTGTCCAAGCTAAGACTGGCATTTGTTCTGGTCCCAATATTCCGCCGATTCTCCCTTTAAGCGTCAAGCAGGCCACCGGGCTGGATTGCACTCTTTCTATTTTTGGTCCATTCATAATTTTTATACGATTCCAAAATAAAAACAAGGAAAATAATTAATTATATTATTTATTGTCTAATGACATCAGATGGTGATAAACAAAAATATGAATACCGACTCCTGGACCAGTGATATGCCCCTGATCTTTCCAACTAGGATTCTCTCCAGAAATAGGTTCTTTAAAAAATTTTAAAAATCATTTTATTTTTATAAATTCAAATAATACTTATTATATAATATGAATAGTATTTAGTATTAAAAATTCAATGAACATTTTTTGAATAAATTAAAATTAAATTTATCCAAGTAGGCCTAAAAATAGATTTTAAATTACAAAATGTATTTATTCAGCCAACTTTAACATATTTTTAATCAACTTTTTTTATTTACTAATTTTGACCTTCAGGGAGCCTCTCTCTATCAAGAACTTTTATTATTATTGTATCTTATTAAAAAAAATCTAATTTCCTTGAATAAACATACATGATATCTTTGCATAATGGCTAATTAATTTTGAAAAAATTGCCCTTTGGGAAAATAGATACATGACTAAATAAAAAAAAATATTGTTTTTATAGTTGATTTGATTGATATTTATTTTATAATGAATTAGAGAGACTTAGATAAGAAAAATATTTATTTTATTCTTCCTCATTTTTAACATCTAATTTTAATAATTTACAAATTACAACGTGAAAAATTATCTTTATTAACTCTATAAAACAAGAATGGACTTTTCGAGTGAAGAAGAAGAGGAAGCCAAACTTTTTATGAAATGGGGCCCCTATAACATATATTAACAGAAAGAAAATTTGAAGAACTTATTTTGAACTAAATAATGGCCAACTACTAAATATAACACGAACCATATTTCATATTTTAAGGAAGACCAAGTTTTACTTTAAAGGCCATATTAAAACCAAACTTTTTATTTTTATCACCTATTTTATTTTTTATTTAACATCCAATTTAATTTTAGTTTTCTTATAAATCCTTTATATTGAAATATCTTTATAATCGTCATAATTTTTTATTAACATTTTGTATCATTCTATTTAGAATATTTTTTTTTTTAATTCTGACCGTTTCCTATAGGGATATAGGTATGTAATCAAATCAATTTTAGCTTTTACAGATTGTTAGAGATAAGCACGATTTAGAGCGAAAACTGCTTTTAACGTAGTCTGTCGGTTTGTAGACATATATCAACCAAATTCGATCGAATATGCGGAAATTATTGTATGGGAATTATTATTATTTATAGGAATTATAAATGAAAATTATATTCTCCACTCAGGAGATCACATTTAGTGATGGTGACCACAAGTTACCCAAGCTAAGACAGATATTTTTCTTTCTCCTACAAAAAGCTTTTTGACAGATCAGATTATTGCCGACCCCTAATGGCGGAAAGTAGGCAAGGATGAAGAAGAAATTTTTAAGGTGGCAGCAGTTGATTATTAATTCTCTTGTTTCATTTCTATAACTGATTTTCCTGATATTAAGGCGAAGAGAGAAGAATAATGTCGAGTATGTCAGTTTGGTTGCCTATCGATGAGGCGCAAAACAGAAAGAATTTTATATCCTTTTGCAAATTAGTCTATTAAAGTATTTACGATATATTAATAAAAATCGACACTCATATAGGTCTCTTTATTGAAATTAATTATTATACAATTATTTTAAAAAAGGGAATTATTCGAAAGAGGAAAAATAAATTATTCTTTCCTTTCCTTATTTTTCTTTTTTATTCGAAAGAGGAAAAATAAATTATTCTTTCCTTTCCTCCTTATAATAATCAAAATCTTCATTATGACAAAAGTCATATTTTTCTTTATTTAATCATAGAAATCAGTTTTAAAAATTAAAAAAACTAAACTAGTAAAATGGTTTTCCATTGGTCCATTCTCCTAAATTTTTTTTCTATGATATATACAAATTTATGTTATAAAATTAATATTCATAAAACCTGGATTTTATATGGAACCTTTTGGAATTTTGAAAAAAAAAAAAAAACAACAAAACAAAACCAAACAAAACAATTATTTTCTTTAAACTTATTTTACGTGTTTATTGAATAAAATTTTTTTATAATTCTATTAATTTATGGTAAATTTTATTCTATTATTTGCTTCAGTTTAATCCAAGTTTTATATTTAGCTACAAATCATTTGTTCACCTCCCATTATCGTGTATAAAGGGCTCACAGGTGTAATACTTTTTTTATTTAATTATCTACATTTTTGTTTTTGTTCTAACCTTCGAAAAAGCTTATCCCAAATTTAGTATAAAAAAAAAAATGATTTTAAAAATCATTAAATATTAAAAGCCACTTCCCTCTTCTCCGATATCTTCTTGTCCTATCTTCAATTTAGATCAAATACTGTCAGAAGATTATTTCTTATATTAAATCCCTGTCAAGCTAAAAACATCAGCTTGAACCATCTTGGGTATAGACAACAAATAGACACTAAAAACAATTTCTGTCTTTTTGTCGATCAATATGGTACTTTCGGGTTGTTCTCGCTATTTATGCAGCGGATAATATATTAATATTAATTCCATTTCATTAATCATTTCCATCAGTTGTTATCTAACAAAAACATGCTTGCTATGTCCTCGTCACTTATCAACTAAACGAAGGGAATTTAAATTTTCTTTTAATATAAGAATATATTTATTTTAGGTTTATTTATGTATATAAGCTCTTCCAAACCTTCCAAAAAACAAATATTCTTAAAATAATTCAAAATAAAAATGGTGCGGTGCGTCCGGAGGTCAAAGAAAGCAAACCCATGCCCCGAATTGGCTGGAGATCCTGGGTTCGAGTCCCGTTTAATCCATCACCAAAAAAATACTCAGGAAATATTTTTAAATATAACCAAGACTACGCAAAGTCCGCTACAAGTCATATATTGAAAATTAATAACAAATTCAAATGAATAGGTCTTACTTATTATTTGGAATTTTTTATTAGATTTATTATATATAAAAAAAAATTATAGAAAGTTATTAAAAATATACACTATTGTATTAAATAGTACCAAAATTAATATATTTATTTCCACACATGATTAGTTTATTTTTATTTTTTTAAATTTGCCTCTCAACATCATAAAGGCTCTCCCAGAAAAATACCTTTATTTATATTTATGTATCTTTTATCTAAATTAGTAGAACGGGTTAAATCGATTTTTCGAATTTCTACTATGTGATTAAGATTCATATCTTTATAAACGTCCACTTCAACTTATTCAAGCAACAACCCCAGCAAAAAGAAAAGTAATAGTAATTAATAGTAGTAATACTTAACCAAATATGTTTTTTATATCCATAGTAGGTTTCGAATGGTTTAGAATATAAGCCATTTTTTATTTCTATATGTATGTGAATGAAAAAAGAAAGGCATTGTGAAAAAATAAGCTTTTGCTTCGTGTCCAGAAAAATGAGTACCCATTAAAAGAATAAAGGAATGGGTCAATTATTATTATTTATTTTAATGAAATTTATATTCAATTCTAAGAAATTTTTATTAAATTTGCTTTTATATTATATTTACAAATCGTGTCATATCAAGCGAACAAATTAAAACTTAAAGGGGACGTTGTAGTCGTCATCGTTGATTTTATATCATTTTTCCTCTTCTTTTCTCATTCTCTCTTTAAAGATAATTAAACGTAGTTCTATATAATCCAGTTTATTCTCTTATTAAATAAAATATTATATCTTTTGAGTAGTTTCGAGCAAGTTTTATCCCATTCATTCCTTGACAAAGTTCCGTTGGCTGCTTTTGCTATTTTCTCCCAACAGTTGAACCCTTTCCTTTTCGGTTCGCTCTTCAACTCAGGACAGTGGACAATCGAGGAGTTGTCCGTTATCACGCAACGATAACACGCTCTTCTGGCTTCCTTTCAATTTCCCTTTCTTAGAAGCTTTGTTCTCTCCTTTGCAGAACCAACACCTATCGTGATTCACGACGATCAGGTAGTCTAGGGGAGGTTTTCATTAGGATCTCGGGTATTCAACACCCCCAGGCTCGTTTTCAACCACATTTGCTTGTTGGAAGCTTACACAAGCCATCCCATCCGAAACCTAAACGCTTGTAGCTTCTTGAAATGACAGACCAGAGTATAAACAAACCGAGCTCAAGTTGACACCGTCCATTTTAGCTTGGTCATCTATTTTTCTTTTTCAAGAGTCAACAAACCAACTCTCTCTTTTTATTTATTTATTTATTTAATAATAATAGGTAGATAAATTCAAATCGATGCTTGTTTATTTATTTTTTTTTTTTTATAAAATTCAGTTTTAGTGAAATAAAAAAAAAAATTATCTCAATCTACAACAAATGTTTTTTTCTTCTCCTGTTTACAAATAAAAATACAGTATTTTGGGATAAATTATTGACTTCTAACAACATGTAATTCATAATGAAATATTAATGCCAATTTTTATTGTTTAAGAAAAATGTATTAATGATTTTCAATCAATCAATGATTTTGATGCAATTAAATACGATGTTTATTAACAGATTTTTTTTGTTTTATTTTGTTTTGGAGAAATAAATAAATACGGATTCCAATTGTTTTATTAAACTTTTAATCAATAAAGGAGATGTCGGAAATCGTATTAAAAGTCCAGTCAAAAATATTTTTTTATTGGCGAAATCAAAAAACTTGTGAAATGAGGACAAAGTACTTTGAAGTCGAGGATTTTTATTTTCCTATCTACACAATAAACATAAATTTTGTTTGCTTATTGAGTCTCTTTCGAATATATAAAAGCAATCAATATTTTAAAATTCAGACTTTTACCTAGTGAATGCAAAACAATAAAAAATATGCTGTGAAATTTTATTTAATTCAATTATATCAAGTTGAATGTCATTTATTGGCTAATAATTTCAATTTTAGTGTGGATATATCACTTTCAGGTGTTAGGCTTTAAAAAATTAAAACATAATTAAATAAAAATTGAAATAAATTGCACGTAAATAAAATCTCTGAAATATGCGGCAAGCATGTATAAAATGGACTATTTTATTAAGATACATTCCAAAAATTTGAAAAAAAAAAAAAAAAATTAGGTTTCTTTTTTTAAAAGATTTTTTTTAATAAGCATCTATTAATCTATTACTATTTGGGCTTTATTCAAATTTATTTAAATTAATTGATAGCCATTATAATTTTTAAAATCACTACTCCTTGAAAATTGATCACTACCTCTGCTAAGGATTATTAAAATCCAAGTAGATCCTGTTCCTTAGAAAAGAGGAACTGAAACTAAAAAAGTTCCTCAATAAACTAAAACTCAACTACTCAAAAATCTACTCTTTGGCCGATTTTTATTTGTTATTATTATTTATTTTATTTATTGAAAAGCTCCGAGACGCATTCGATGCGGACACCCAACTTGAAATTTGAGATTTGAAGTTTTTTTTGTTTTCTGATTACACACAGAGAGTCAAGTCAAACAGAACATTTTGCTAGACTATTTTTTTTAGTCTCAGGGGATCCCAAAACAAGTATTTCCGTTGAAATCTCAACATCGATTTTTTGCATTCCCAAGCCTTTCTCTATATATTAAATATATATATTTATACATAAGAGAAATTAAACGAGTCTTTAGGCTCTAGGTTTCTAGGGAATATATACTTATTTTTGATAACCATAATATATTACATATATAATTAAGAAAAAGTAAAAAGGAATATCCTACATTCCTACCAAATTTGGGTATTTATTAGTTTATAATTAGAGTAGAAACTCGATTACCCGGACTAAATGGGTCCAGGGGTAGTCCGGATAATCAAATATAAATTTTAAAAAATTGGAAAAAATAGAAAAAACTAAAAAAAAAATTTTTTACAAGAAAGGTGAAAAATGAAAAATACACTACAATGATTTATATAATGTATATATTGCAGAATGACCTTTCTTATGGAAAGAAAAAAAATGACGAATGCACAATTTACCCAGCCATACAAGTGCATCTTCTTTATTGTAAATTTATTTTTTTATTTAAGTAGACTAAGTCTACAGATGTTTGAGATCCGGATAATTGAGTTTGTACTGAATATTTTTTATTTATTTAAGAAAACTCATCTTTAAAATAGAGCATTTAATATTTTTAAAACTTTCTATAATAATCTGGAAAAATAAAATTATACTGGATAATTTTCATTCTACCTCACATAGAAGGATACATCATAGATACGATCTTAACAAAGTAAACTCTAAATTCCCTCTCCCGGTTGCGCAGTCTAACAAAAATAAAGAAGAGAATATGATGTAATTAAGAAAAAATTTGAAACTCGTCTTGAAAAAAAAAAAAAAAAAAAATGATTTAATGCATGTTAAGCGGGCATGTTTAATTGAAAAGAAAAAGACAAACCACAAAAAATAATTTACATGAAAAGGTTCAATTAAAAAGGAAACATGCCGCTACATAAAATATACCTAAACCTATATAAAATCTCAAGATGGAATATTTGCATGTTTTTAAATAAAAAAAAAAAGCCCTTATAGATAACACATGAACGTAAATTATTTGTACTCAACAAATATGTATTTTTTTTTCTTTTTAAACGTCAAATTAATATTTAAGGCACTTATTCCATTTTGACTACAATTTTCATAAATGAATATTTTAAAATTCTCTTCAACTATTTTTTTGTTTTTGTCATAAAGGACAATACCTCTCTTTCTCTCTCTTTTTCACTCTCTCTCTCTTTCCACAAGCTAAGTTAATTAAAATGAAAATGAGGGACGAAATCTCTTCTTCCACAAAGGGTCAAATTTGAAGCTTTTTCTTTTCACTCTGCGCCATAATAGGAATGCAAGATTTGCATTGTGGACTTCAAACAGAATAAATATTCAAAGAAGAATTCCTTTTGTGTATAATTTACAAGAAAATGAATAGTTTAACTTCTAATGTTGATCTCTTGAAGAAATTAATAATAAGAAAAAAAAAAAATAGATATCTCTTTAATTATTACACCTTTGAAATTTTAATAAAAGTATTTCGTTTTTTGTTCTGTTAGGCGTTAGCTGGAGGAGAAGAAAACCAGTGTTTATTTTCACTCTTTCACCACCTCACTTTTATGCAGATATTTCGATCACTCCACAATAACCATCTTCAGTGCAGATCTATGTGAAAAAAATTTTGTTATTTATTAATACAACAATTATTAAAAAATAGATCTGCACTAAGGATGGTTATTGTGGAGTGATCGAAATATCTGCATTAAAGTGAGGTAGTGAGAGAGTGAAAATAAATGCTGTTTTTTTTTTTTTTTTTCATATTTCAATTATAATAGGAGAAAAGTTTAAATAAAATTTCTTATTGATAATTTAAATGGAAGAGTATAAGAGTAGAGAGTTCGTTATTAAGACTAAATTATCATGCAGAATTGAAGCAATTTAAAACCTTGTTTTCTTCTTTTTTAAAAAGCACATCGTATTTTGGATATAGTAGAAATTTTATGCAAATTATTTACAAATTGCAAAATCATCATTTCGATATCTCGAATATTATTGTTATAAATATAATATATATATATTTTTTGTTACTGAATTGTTACCGAATTATTTTTAGAATATTAGAGGCGAGGTGTGGTGGAAGTCAGAACTATCCCCTCCTAAAGGATATAGTTGGCAGGAAACAGCGAAGAAGTAACGATCTCGATATAATCACTCCTTGAATCACTTATTGGGAAACTTTTTTCTGACAGTGTTTTAGAGTTAGGTTAAGACTCCTAGTATTTCAAAAATGCCCCCTTAATATTAATTACAGCGGCATTCTAAGCATGCTCTAAGGTTCTCTCCTCGACGAGGGATAAGTAATTATGCCTCTCATCAACAATTGATTAAAAAGATATTAAAAACAAATAATTAATCTATCTTTGGGTAAATGTAATATTGATTATCATAATAGGTTAAAGAAACCAAGCCTTTTAAGCTGCATTGGCTTTCAATTGAATTAGTTTATTTGCCATATATCGAAATGTAATTAATCATTTTATTCACATTCAAATATTGAGAAAGGATATATATCTACAATATTATTTTAACAAATACTATAGTATTACAATAGTATTATTATAAACTTATTCATTTACTTAACAAATTATTTAAATAAGATAGTCCTATAGTATGTAGTCTATCGGTACATAAATTGTTTGCACAAAAATCCCTCTGCCAGTAAATAGCTACTTATTGAAAATGTTGTCTAAGAAATTTAAATTAAATTTAAAATTTAGCAACCCCCTTTTGTTTTTCATGTAATATAATCTAAATGATTATGCCCTTGTTCTTTTTTACACCCTTTTTACAATCCCTCGCTGTTGGTTCCAATTCTGATATCGCACGCTGGCTGCCTGAGGTGGGGTTGGATGTTAAATTAAAGGGCTCAGGTTGGTAATGCGATGCGCACCTTATCTATGTCAAAGGTCATATTACCTTATCTACAAGACAGCATAGACAGAGATGATCATCTCTCTCTCTCTCTCTCCTATACCTCCATTTGGACTTTTCATATCATACACTAGTAGAGAGAGAGGGTAAGGGAGTTGGGGGGGGGGTGATTTAATTATACTTCAGCTTGAAAATGAATATGGCAGACAAAGAATCCAGACTTGTTGACCAGCATCCATCTCTTTTCACTCGAATTAATTTTGTTTCTAAAAAATTTAAAATCAAAGAGACAAACAAAAAAACAAAATGAAATGGTCCACATAATATACAGAGTGGCCCAAAAGTCAGTTTATTAATACAATTTTGCTACAATATTTCAATATCCCAGTTTTCTATTTGCTATTTTAAATTCTAAAATAATTTAGATATAGAGTGGTTATACTATCAAATCATGTTTGTTCATATTATATATATCTCATATATAAAAGAGACATATATAATAGAACTAAATAATGCTATTAATAACCTCAGAGGGCTTTCTTTTGTCAAATCACTGGCTTTGAAGATAGTCGCATAGTTGACCGAAATGTTGCTCTGGGCTTTTGAATAAAGAAATAAAACTAGCTCTATTTTTATCTTTACTACATAAAGATCTAGTGCATGGTAGAAAATTAGTTTTACTCCATTGAATAATTTATAACTATAATATAATATAGTATAAATTTTTGTTATGGTCTTGAATCAAAAATATGATCTGTGAAGGAAATGCAGACCATATTAAGAATTTTTATCTCATCACTCAGGAGCTCGCACTCTGGTGAGTATATGGATGGCATCGCTGAGTTACCCCAGCTAAAACTGACATTTATTCCACCCCATCTAGAAAGTCTTTCCCCTCTATTCATCAAGCCTCAAGCTTTTCGGTCCCATTTATTATATTAATGCCCACCCTAAAATACGGGATTTGTGGCAAAACAATAATTTTTATTTTAAGTAAAGTTAAATGTAAATTAGTTGTCTATAATAATATAAAACGCCCTCGCGAAAAGGCTAGTATACACAAAACTCAGCTCGAGACGATAGATTTCGTTGAGCCCAACTTGGCTAAAAATAGTACTTGAATTTCAGCCGAGGTCTCGGGATAAGTAGAACGTTGGCCGAGGCAGACAAGGACAAACTTTAATTCATTCATTATTTGGCGGCAGACAAGAGCCATGGATTCCATTCACGGGAGAAAAATCGTATTGATGTAATCAGATTTTTTTTTTATAAAACAATTTTAATTTTCATTAAAAAAAAAAAAATCAACACCATTAATTATTATTTAGCAAGTTTATAACTATACATTAAATAAATGGCAAAAAAACAACAAGTAATTGCTTTGAAATTTTTGGAATAAAATCTTATTTAGTAAGTCAAGAAAAGAAATCATAGTTTCTAAATAATTCGAATATCGTTAATCGTCTAGCGACGAAGTATAGAGCCAGTGATCAGATGCTTTTAGTTTTGAGAATTAAAATGCTCGTGACAATATTTTCATTCTTATATATTCATAATTAAACCATTTTTATTAAGAATTTAGAAATTTAAAAATCCATAAAACGCATAATTCATTGAAAGAAAGGCCCCTAATCAGCCAAGTTTTTATGATATATACATATAATATAATAGAAAAAATTTTTTGATTCTCTTGAAATTAAAATTTTTGACTAATAGGCCTATTTTTTTCATAAGCAAATGCATTCTCGGGCACATTTCTATTTTCATCTCTATCCTTCCTAAAATAGAGACTGTATATATTATCTATTAATTCGCCTGAACTAAGGTGTCATTAGTTGGATAAATTCTTTTGTTTTTGCTTGCTGAAAGAAAACTCACTAAATGATTTTTCGATTAATTGCTACAAAAATCCATTAGTGAATTAGACATTTCGTTTGCCTACTTTCCATCAAGCAAAATTAAACTTACTTATGGTAACTCTATAATTGTAATTATATAAATGCTCAGCGTTTTACTTTTTTTAATCTGGTCAAGCGGTTAAAGAATAGGGTTTTTTTAAATAAGGCCTAAAATTTTTAATTAATAAATGTTAATTCATTTATTATTAAAATATATACATTTATATAAATAATTGAAAAACATTCCACGAGTATCTTGATTATAATTCGTTTGAACAAAAATAAAAATTTTTTATCCCCATCATTTATTAACGATTTGTAGTTTACGTAGAACATTGTTAAAAAAAATTTGTTTCCTGAGCAAGGAAATCTCTAAAAATGCAAATATCATTTCCCGAAACAAATAATCATAAAAAATACTTTCATGGTAAATGGTTAAATAAAAAAAATTATTCTAATCAAACATATACTTAAAAAAAATTTTTTAATAGTTAAAAAATATTTTTACTTTAATTTTTTTTTTTTATAATTTTTTTTACTTTAAAATACAAAAATTAACATACTGAAATATTAATCAGTCTGACATATTACTTAGTCTTACCTCATATATAGTAAATTCATATATTAATTAATTTTTAGACGATCTTTGAAATATACTATTTGTCCCAAAATTATTCTTGAGTTTTTTTTTGTGATTTTTTATAAACCACCCTAACTATTTTGATAAATTGTGTAATATTTGAGATGTATTAATTCATTTTCTCCTCCAAATAGTGGGAGGTCTTCATTTTGAGATTTTAAGAATCTCTTATAAAAGATAAGGAGAGATAGTGCCATGTTAACAAAATATGAATATATTTAAATACTATGTTTGCCAAATAAGATTTAATTGCTAATTAAATATTTTTGTCCTATCCCTTAGTGCAGAGATAGAGGTCTTGCTTCACGTACCAAGGATCGTTT
>JAAAKE020143126.1:0-13302 GCA_010014785.2 Anisolabis maritima | reverse complement strand
ATGGTCTAGTGGCTAGGATACCTGGCTTTCACCCAGGAGGCTCGGGTTCGATTCCCGGTACCGGAATTTTTTTTTTATTTTTTTAAAAAGAAAAAGAAAAATACTTTTGCCAAATATTAATCATATTTATCTAATCGAAATAATATTAAATAATATTATAAAAAAAATCTTTGCTAAATATATCAAAAATAAAAAATAAATATTATTGGAAATTTTTTCTATAAAGATTATAATAGCATATAAGAAAGATTTCTATATAAAATAATTAGAAGAAAAACAGGTGACCTTTTATCCACGATTAAGGGCAATTCAAAAATTAATAAAAGAAAAATATATACAAGAGTAATAAAGAGAAAATGAAAGAAAAAGAGACACTAGAAATTCCATTATTCGGATTAATTGGCATTAGGCCTCGTTCGGATAATCCAATATTTATACAAATAAAAAAAGAAAATAATGAAAAATTTAAGAAATTAAATAACTTACCTTGCTCCTTGGTTCAGGGGTTCACTTCCAATCCTGAGCGACAAAAATGTATTTATATTATATTGGCTTCCAATTAATATAAATAAATAAGTACGTAGTCTAAATGGCCTCATAAGCCGAAAAAGACTTAAAAATAAACAAAAATTTTACATACAATGGAACATTTTTTAAAAATCTCTTCAGCATCATGGGCCTTTTAAACAATTCATATATATACTTATTACGATACATATAATCGAAGCATATTTATTTACATTAATTGGTATCCAATTGATTTAAATAAATTTTCATTGGACTGCCTGGGATCCGAACCACCACCCTTTGGCTTTTAAGGTTATCAACATTCACAATATCCGTATCTTTAATCTCTTGACCACGGAGGGGGGGGGGGACTATGAAACATATAAAAAGCTGAGCTTTTCGTGTTTGGATAATTGAGGAACTGTTTAATAGTGTTTCTACTGTAGTTCTAAGCCTAAAGTATATAATTGTTTTATTACAGTAAATTGACTATTAAAATGTGTGTGAATAATTTAAATTTTTAATTTATAAAATTTTATTGAAGACCATTGGGGGCTAGGGGCAGGGGTTGGGGCCTTCTGAATTTTCTTCGCCACTTCTCAAAATTCGCTCTAACGATTTTAATTAAAATTCATATATCAATTATTTATTAGATGATCTTTGTAATGAATTATCCCCCTCCCAAAATTTTTAATGACACACTTTACTGATGTACTCTTTTTAGTTTTATTTTCGACCTCAAAAACCCTCTGATACTAAATTTTAAACAAATTGAACAAAGCTCTGATATTTTGGGATTTGGTATTAATATTATATATATATAGGATCCTCAGGGTTAAATTTGATCTCTCTTTAGAATCTATATCTAATCAAATAGATATTAAAAACTTACCTCATTTAGTGATCGAATTCCAAATTATGAGCACACAACACTTTCTCAAATTACATTTTTTTATTAAAACATTATTTTATTTTTTATAAACTCTATCACCTGTACAAAAAGCGTTTTCCTATGATTTTGAAATCGAACTCAAGGAAACCTTCAAAGTGAACTAATGAAACCCAGTTGGAAACCTCTAAGGGGAATTCCATTTTCTACCTGTAAGGTCATTAACCCTAAATTTGTCGTTTTATGTGTAAATACAATGAAGACGATTTATCAATCAAAATATAATAAAAGACACCAATGTAAATAAATAGAATACCCGGAAAAGTATCTCATTATTTTATTTAAAAAAAAAGAACACCAAAAATTTTCTAAGAAATTTTCAAGACTAAATTTCCCATAAGATAAACAATAAAATAACTATATAATTATATACTTACAAAAAAATGTTAAATAAAATAACGATGCATGAAACGTGTAAAGCTAGATTATTCTCTATACTGCCAGTGTATGTGCCAGCGAATCTATTAATATTTTTTTAATTCCCTTTTTACTTTTCTTCTTTCATTAATTATTAAACATTTATTATACAAAGATTTTTAATTTCATTCTTTTTAAGTTTCACAGTTAAAATTTTTCATTTAGGCTACTAAAAAAAAAAATCATTCTCGAGAAATTTAGCCCTGTGATTTGGCCATTGTGAGCCAGATGCCAGTGATTGGTTATGGGGTATGTTTTATGCTTGCCAGTCACCTAAAAAGGGAAATATTTTGCTTTTGGTTAGGATTCAAGGGCCTTATTATACCTTTAATTAAAAGCTATTTCCTGGAAAAATAAAAAGATCTGGTGTGACGACACACAATTTACTATTATTAAATATAAAATTTCAGCCTCTTGTTTTTTTAGTTTTTGAGAAGTCTTGTTCACTCACAAATCATTTTGCGAGACTCATCTTTTTTTAGACTCAAAACGTGTATTTCCGTTAAAATCTCGATTTCTTTTTTTTGCGATCACAATTCTTTCTCACTACCTATTATATACATATATATATTCTTTTACCTATGTGGAATAATGTTTTCCCGGGTTGGCCCGCGTTGATTGTTGAGATTAACGTTTCGGCTCTCATATATATATAGGTAAAAGAACTTAAAAATAAATTTGTTATCATAGATCCTGATACTGAAATGTTGATAATTAAAATAAAATAAATAATTTTTACTTTCTTTTACCTATCTATATATGAAATATATAGTGAGAAAATATTGGAAATATAACGTCATTTTTTCAGAATTCATTGATATACCACCTATTATGAGACTATAATATTCGCGTTTTAAGACCACCTTGGAATTTTTTTATTTATTATTATTTATTAAAGCCTCTTATTTCCATTAATACATTTAATTAATAATTAATTCTCTTCCCCCATCTCTTTTTTAAAATAAGAATAGAATCGATTACAATTCTTGAGTTTAACTCGGCCTGAAACTTATAATTAATTCAATTAAGAATATTAAATGAATCGTAAGAGCAAGTGTAATTAAAATTTAATTAACACTATTCATAATTGCCATCGTTTTCTGTTACGAGAATAAATCCAGCGTCTGAGACAGCATCATCATTACGGGACCATCTTAGTTGATGTAGTAGGGGAAGGGCATACAAAACATTACTTAAGAAATAAATTTTTTAAATAATAATGAAGGCAACAAAGTACAAGGGGCCTTAAGTTAAACGGTGTCCCTTCTCACCTGTTAGCTAGCGGCTGTCACTGTGCATATCTGCCAGGCCTTTTGGCTTAATATGTATATAATAGAGCAAGCAAGCTGAAGGGTCAAAAGCCCTTGAGCCTGTCAAGGCGACAAGGGCCTAAGGGTTGACGGCCCTTTGCCTGCACACCTAGACAATCCGGCCAATATTAATAGCCTCTGGCCAGGAATAAATACCTCAATCCCGTCACACACAAGCTCATTTACACCCTACCCTCTCTCTCTCGATGTATAATATTGATTTAATTCTGATTTAAAAGCAAAATTGAACCAAAATTATTAGACATCTGATCGAAAATTATATAAAAACCCGAGCCTAAAAAGTGATATTTCTGACTGGAAAAAAAGGCATAAAATTCAAAGAAAAAATAATTTCACTAAAATTTTTATAGCAAAAATTCTAATTGTAAATTCCATTATTTCAATTTTATTTTATTTAAATCATTTAGATTAGAGATTAGTTTTAAATAAAAGAGCTATAATAAAAATCTCGATTCACTTACGAAGTCGGAGTATGGAGTGGGGAAGGGGCACCCTTCCCTGATCACAAAAATATTTAACAACAAAGAAAAAAAAATCAGCCTTTGTTTGAAATATATATTTATTTAAATGGCAATATTCATTTTGTGATCGATGACAAATTTTTATAATACATGACGTCTTTTAGTCTTTTGAAATTTTGTAATTTTGATGCCAAATGAAGATACTAATCGTGATGATACATTAACATTACCAATTAAAAATTTATTTTTTCAAAGGCTGACTTTTACTTTCTCACGCCTATATATGAAATATATAGAGAGAAAATTTTGCGTTCGCCAAAAAAATTTATATCAAGATTTCAAAAGAAATACCTTTTGAAGTCTCTTAAATCTAAAAAAACAGGTCTCACAAAATGTTCTGTCTTTGTGTCTATGACAAAAACGAAAAACGCACGAATTTTATATTTAAGTTAGGTACCCTCTTGAGGAGGCAGTGTCAAAGACGGACAAGCTGCGGATTAGATTATGAAAATAGCTCGGGCTCAAGTCCAATTACCCGCAAAAAAATTATTACCAACTTTGATAAGTCTCCTCATGAGTTAGGAAAGTGAGAGATAATCTCACCCCCATTTAAAAAATGGGATCACAATGAGTCATTATTGACTCTTGACAAGTGGGGGGGGGAGCCCAACCACCTCATCCTAACGTAACATATCCTAGTTACCGCCTTTGCATGCACCTCGAAGCTTTCAATAAAATCGTCCAAAGAGTACTAGTACTTTATGGATGTACTTTTTTATTTTCTCAAAATTTGCTCTAAGGATTTTAATTAATTTATTAAAATTTATATATCAATTACTTAATTAATGATCTTTGAAATGTATTAACCCTTACTCTCCCCGAAATTGCTTGATGTCCACTTTAGTCTTTTGCCTTTGTTTAGGTAAACGGCGGGAGAAGCCGCTCTATTTCTTAAACTACTCAAACGAAATCTATTATATTTGTATTGAACTAACTAGAGCCCGACCCAAAAGATCTTGTGTGATCGCACATCACTCATCTTTCCTTACCTTAAGTAAGAGAGTTGTCTGATATGCGTTTAGTCACACAGATTTTTATTTTTTATTTTTTGTTATTTGTATAATCAGCCAGTATTCTAACGTCTAAAGAAAAACTATATTCGTACCTAGTTTGATGTTCCACAATACTATAAAACTGGGAACCCCTAAATAACTTTTCATGAGACTTCACAGCTTATTTTTTGTCTGTAGGAGAGAAGGAAGGCCACGCCCACTCTCTGTACCTTCTTAGAATTTCGGCTCTAATTTGTAACCCAAAAATATTAATCGAAGCACATTTTTTTTTCTTATTAATAAAAACAATAAACAAAACAAATAGGAGAGACTGGAGCTAGTTATTACAAGTTTAATATTTTTATTTTTATTATTTTTTCTATATGTCATACAGAGGATTAAAAAAAATTTGGACTCATAAATTAGGATTTAGTTTATTAATTTCCCTCATAAGTTTTCTCTATTAGCTCAACTTGAAGCTTTCCTTAACTAGGCAACTTCGGATCTATTGTTATATAAAGTTTTTTTTTATTTTTTTGCTTTAGAATCAATTCTCGAACTACTATCCTTTCCTCCTGAATACAGGAATACTTCGATTATCTCGATTGTCGATATATTTCATACCAACGTTTCGCTTCACATTCGAATTATCGCGGGAATTCAGGTGGCACCAAAGGAATTGACCCTCAAAAAATGGAGTGAATCTTGATTGTCGCGGTTCAAGGCAACAATAACCGCGATAATCACGAAATATGAAATTACTATGGGTTTTTTAATTGTAATTCCCCCAAATAGGTACAGGGTCTCCGGAGGCCCAGACTGTTTGCCCACACTAATGAACAGCCTGTAGCTGAGCACCAAGCAGCGTTCATTAATCATTTAAATCGCTCCCTATTAGAACCAGGGTCCCTTTAACCCCCTCCACCACCCCAATTTATTTTTTACCACCGAAGAATAGTAGCAAGTGGGTGAATGTTTTAAGCCTCTTGGCCATTATTTTAATTCCACTGTTTGCAGAATTTATCAAATCATAAAATATAATTTATTTCTATAATAATGAACGGCTTCAGACTCTAATGTTATTATTAATAAATACGTTAATATAGGAATGAATTTGCTTGCAAACAATAAATAATCAATCCTTCTCCTCCCTCTCTCTCTCTCCTCTTTTTACGATTTACGATAATATTTGCACATTTAATATTGTAATTCTCTTTAAAGCTCTATATTTCCAATTAATGTCATTAAACGTTATAATTAAAATTAATATTAAAGTAGTAAATGGGATTATTAATTCATTTGACTAACAGAGAAATTAAGAAAGAGACAAGTTGACCTTATTTTGTTTTAATTTAATAAAATTATTTTAGTAAAAGATGGAAAAATCTCATTGGTGTGTGAGGGTTGATTGTTATATTGTCGCTCATATATTCATTGTTATATGTATTTCAAATATAAGTTGACCACCGTTGGGCATGAATATAATACAACGATAAAACTGATGATTAACTAGTAAACCTCGTTTGAAATATCTCAATTTTCAGTTTTTATTGAGCATCCAAATGCTGCCTTATTGCTGAACCTGCTTTCTCATCTATTAAAATTTCCTTATAAATTATATAAATCCGCCTTACTTTACGGAGCTTGTTCAGTTATTAATAAACAATTTTCCCTCTCAGGGATTTTTTTGCCACCCTAAGCTAAGATTGCCATTTCTTCTGTTTCAACTATCCCCTTTTTTTATATATTTATTATTCTTCTTATTTACTATGTATATTTATAAAACTGTTTTCACTTATCTTTCTTCTCTATCCTTGTAATGCCTACCTTTCTATATACTTCACACTATATTTCTATCACTTTGTGATATGTTCAGATCAATGCTCTGTAAAGAACGAGCTGGCCTCATTACTAAAAGTAATCTTTTGTTTCATCTTAATGGATAATTACAAGACATATGGAACTCCCAAAATAGTATATTTAATAATAGATAATGATTATGAATTTAATACAGCTCTCTTAATTATCCATTAAGACGAAATAAAAGATGCAATTTGTCCATTTACTTTTGAGGAGAAGGTCGGGGTTTAGGTCGATTAATTATTTTTAGTTTAAAGGATTCCCTTTCTAATAAATTATTTTTATTTTATTAATTGTGACTAAATCTACATCACTCTCACTATATATTTCATATAGAGAAAGTAAAATTACAAAAAAGAAAAAAATATAATATTTAAAAATATAAATGTATTAATATAAATATTATAAATCCAATTGCTTATAAAGAATTTGAGAATTGTACAAAGGATTTAACTCTTCTTTTTTTTGGGAATATAAAATAATCTTACTTTACCGTCGCTCACTCACATACATACCAGCCGCACACAGACATACACACACGTATATACTTTTCTATATTCTTTGATTCTTGTTGGGACAGGTCCAGAGTGTAAGCTCACCTGGCATCTCCTCAGTCAGGCTGAGAAGCTGCACCCGTTAACACATCGTCTCCGCGCTAGTCGGCTTTAATTGCAGAGATCCCTCATCTGGTGAGATTCTCCTTAAATTTTATAAAATTTTATTCAATTTATTTAACTTAATTATATATTGATTAAATAATCTTTAAGAAATTCAAACAACAAACTGTTGAACAAAATAAAACAAAATATTATATTTTTTTAAACTTATAATATATTAAAATGTGTTATGCTATGCAAGTAATATATATATATATATATATATGGAATGGAATTTTAATTTTATGAGAAATATATTACTTGCAAAATTCATTTCTCATAAAATTAAAATTCCAGACCCTCTGGATTAAATATAAATTGAATTTCTAACGGGTATGCTTAAATATTTAGATATAAATAAGGAGTCAATTAATTGTCGACTAATCGGCTTTAACCATTAACATACATCCCCTATGATCCGTACATCTTTAAAGCTATTAATTAATATATGTAGGCGAAGAAAAAGATCATATGGAGTTTTATTTGTTTTTAATTTCTTGTAAATCCCAAAGGGGTTTATAGGGCAGTCTTGTAATCGTATTTTTTCAAAATCGACATTTCATCATCTTAAAAATAAAATTACAATATTTTAATATTCTGCATGAATATTTTTAAAGTGAGGAATATGTAAAATATCACATTTAGAATCTCTTATTTCTAATAATTATTATAATAAGAGAATATGAAGGTGCCAAAGTGTGGGGACTGTTAGAGAGGTGAATGTTGAAAGCTTTTACAGAGAGAGATCAAAACTCCCTCTCTACTCTCCTGCGACTTGTTCGTGATTTTGATGTGAATTTTTGTCTTAATTAATTACTAACAAACTAAATTTCTATATAAAATTCTATTCCTAAAAATAATAAATGTTTTTTTTTTCATTAAAATTCATAATATGAGTTCTCGTTATTCTAATCTGTAAACCTGATGATGACTGCAGAAGTAGCATTAGAAACGTTGTGAATTTTAATAAAAAAACACAAAACCTTGTTTATTTTATTTATTATTTTTAAGGGTTGGAATTAAAATAACTTAGGAGAGATCGTCATGTTTTTTGAATCTAAATTAATTAGCAATGGTCGCTTTTAATCCCAGAGATCTCTTATCTGATGAGTCTTTCTTAAAATTTAATAATTATTAATTTCCAAATTAAATTTATTCTGATTAAAAATCCAAACTCTTAAATCAAGACTTATTAATCGTTAAAACACCAAGGGCTGGTATATAGCTGTAGCCAAGTCTAAAAATTGCAATTTTTTTTTTCAAAATCAAGATTTCGATGAACCCCAACGAATTGACCTTCCAGAATTTTAAAATCTCTTTTCTTTTGCCGTATGTGCTCAAGAATGCTATATTGAAACAAGTAATAAATATATCCTTTTAATCTACAACAAAAGTAATATCAACTGTTGGCAACAATAGCAGGATTTCATTTTGAAATTGAAATATCTTCTCAATTAACCATATAAATAAGGGTCTCCTTAAATGGCTGAAACGGTTTTTAATATATTCTATTCTAATTATAAAATTTGATACGTATATAGAAACTTTTATAGAATTTTTTTTTTTTTTTTTTTTTTTAAACTTGAAATGACTTCATGACTATTTACTTCGGGCAGTATATAAAATTCCGTGGACTAGATGTCGAGAATGTCTGTTCTTAAAGATTATACTTTTTTAAAGCTTAAATATTTGTTGTTATTATTTATTCGGACTATATTGATAAATATTGCTTTAAAGTAAAATTCAATTTTTTTTTGTTAAATAGATGACTTAAAAAAGTAACAATATAAATTTTACATTACATATTTTACAATTAATTAAGGAATTAGGTGATTAATAATTTTATTAACATATCTTTGTTTCATTTTATTTTTTCTTTTTTCGACAATAAACTTTTAATAATGACTCCGATTGTTTAGGTGATGGATTGTTGGCTCACCCCATCCCCTTAGTGGCGGTGTCAGGGATCCCTTCCCCTTCAGTTAATTTCTGTGAGCAAATTCCCCCACCATATGCTCCCCTCTAGCGGCGGCGCAGGCGCCTCTCCTTCCTCTTCTCTCCTCTCTAGAGAAGAGTGGGACGTCTGACGCTAGTCGAATGAATTTCAAAGGAAAGCCACGCTACTCCTTAAAAAAAATTTAATTATTTTCTTATTATAGATGAATTTCTTGAACAAATAATATAAATCTTAAAGATATTTATTAAATTGAATCAAGCAATTTTTCTGAAACTTTCCAAACGATTTCCATAAAAAAAAAATTTAATATTTCTGGACTTATTGTTAATTAATTTTTGATATATTCTTAAAATATTCATAATTCTATGTAATAAAAAATTGCTTAGTTAAATATTTTATAAATAATTTTTAGATTGATAACAAAACACGCTATTTCCCCTAAAAACGAATGTTTATAATATATTCATGATTGAATTTAATATCAATTTTTCTATTAGTTCATTATCTTTGTTCTTCATTTTATCTTATATCCCAGTATATTGAAAAAAATACTCTTAGTATCTAAATACGTAAGTTTGACAAACTCTTCTTTTTTTTTTTGGAATATAGATTTCTCTTCAAACCCAATTTCATAATGATACATTTCACTAATATGAAATTTAATTTTTTTGTATTTTATATTGTTCCGTAAATTATTTCGAAAGACAACATAAAGTCCAATTTATTTTGATGTTTATGTTTAAAAAAAAATAGGTATAATAATTAGATGGTCAAAAATAGAAGATTGTTTTTTAAAAATTATTTAATAATTTATTAATAAATTTTTTAACATATTTTGTGAGTATATTTGTGCTGGTGGATCCTAGAAATTCTTGGTTCGACTTCCGGGGGCCATATGGCCTACCAGCATAAATATACTCATAAAAAATGTTAAATAAATTATGGCCTTTTCGAGACATCTATTGAATATTAATATGAAATTCAAATGAATAGCTCTCGAAGACTATTGATTAAATATTAAATTAAAGAAAAAGATTAAATGTATGATTTTTTTATTATAATACAGATGGTAATTTAATTTAATATTATCATTCTCTAACAAGTATTTCTTTTAAATATTCTCTCTTATTATTGACTAAAAAGAGTTTTTAATATCATTATTTCCTCTTACTTATATATGAAAGTATTGTGTACAAAAAAATACGAAAATACACTTTTTGAGATCCTCTGTGGCTAAAAAATGGGTCTCGCAAAATGATCCGTTTGTATGTGTGTCTGTGAACAATATTTCTCAAAAACGAAAAAACTTACGAGTATATTTAAGCCCTCGTCGTTTGCACGTCTATTCAATAAAATCGGCCAACGGGTTCTAGTACTTTACTGATGTACTTTTTAGTTTTTTTCGAGTTTCACAAAATTCTCTCTAACTGTTTTGTGTTCTATTAGTAGATTATTTAGAAAAAGGCTACTTAGGGATGCAAAAAATCTGGAGGGACAGCACATTATTCAGCTCTCCTTATCAAAGTTAAAAGAAAGTAGTGTGATGTGCGTTTAGTCACACCAGATTTTTATTTGGCATTCTTATAATTTTTTCAAGTTTGAATTCTTTTTATTTGCAAATGAATTAATAAGAGAGGTTCTCATTAAATTTTTTTTATTTATATATTCAAATACTGGAATTAATAATATTTTCAGTTGAATCCTAGAAAATATATCAATTTCCCCTATCATTAAATAGAATATATACAACCGTAGAGAATTCCAAGGTATTTTTAATCAAAGTATTTTGAGGTTCTCATAAACTGTAAACGTCATTAAAAAAGACCTATGATAATTTTATTTATATATTTTTTTTTAGGAAACTTTCCTGTATTCTCCAATACTGCAAGTTTTCTCTTCAAACTGCGGCTTTTCTCTCCAAATCTTCCAGGATGCGAGTTTTCTCATTCAACTTTTCGATTACTTTATTTCTTATGAGGTAGGCTTTCGACGTTTTTTTAAGAAGACTCAGATTTATTTGTTTATTTTTTTCTCTTTCATAATTCCACTTCAAAAAAAAAAAAAAAGTAATAAACTATTAATTATAAAATAGGATAAAGTAAAAGAATTAATTTTCATACTTAAAAAATTTTTTTCTTCCTAAAATTCTCATTTTTAAATTAAATTACAATAAACTTAGTAGACCACCTATCAGTTCCCAATTATGGTAATTCGACAACTCCACGTGGGAAAAAAGTAAAGATAAATACAAGATGAATTTGCTATTTTTATGTTATTGAAAGATCACCTTTTATCACGATAATATTGTATAATGAACTTAATAGAATAAAATGGAGTAAAAATAAATAATTACGTTTGTACGTAATTATTTTTTCTTTTCCTCTATAATAGGAGAAATTAAGTTATCACTATTAACCTCTCAGGAAAATATCATTTCAATAAATTTTCATACTTACGTACAAACCTAATTATTTATTCCATTAAGTTCATTATATTATCGTGATAAAAGATGATTTTTCAATAACATAAAAATAGCAAATTCCTCTTGTATTTATCTTTATTTTTTTTCCACGTAGAGTTGACGAATTACCATAATCGGGAACTGATAAGTGGTCTACTAAATTTATTATAATTTAATTTAAAAATGAGAATTTTAGGAAGAAAAAAATTTTTTAAGTATGAAAATTAATAAAAATCAGGTATTGTCAGTTCTATATAACAAATTTAAATTATGTAAACAATATAATAAAACAATAATACTAAGCTATCAGTATCGCAGTACCGCAACTATCAATATACTAGAATAAATGAAAAATAGGTTATCTTTAGGGTTTTCAGCTTTCTACGAGGCTCCATTGCTTTAGGTATTGAATTTAGATAGCTTTTTCTTTAACATTAAATAAAAATTTAAATAGGCAGCGGCATATCGAGGATTTCTGGCATCTGTTGGCAAAATGAAATTGAGTTCGATTAAAGAAAATAATTTTTGATAATAATTAATAATAGCGTTGTCTGAACAATTTCGGTGTGGGACAGACATTAACGATAATTTTTTTCCAGGTTATATTGGCCGAAGCTGAAAAAAATATATATAATAAAAATAAAGAGTCCTTTTTTTCACCCATTCCCTCCTCTGTTTTACACCGGACGAAAATAATTATAATTATTATGCATATTTGAATTTTTGCATATTGAAATTTAATTAGATTTTAATGATTAAAAACGGGAATAATTTAAGCGCTCCCTTTGATTGGAATTCGGGGGCACTTGCCTTCAGACGCCACTCCATTGTTATGCCACTTGTTAGTTTAGACTTTACAGGTCCCATTCATCGCCTGGCAGCTTCAAAATCTTCAAGATTTCTCCAAGTAGTAGAAAGTTAAGTACTGACCCACTTTATGTGCAGGAAGGGAACAAAGGGTGGGGGGAAGGGTGGGAGATTTAGCTTTAGGATGCTTTTCTGTTTTTCTTTCAGGATTCTCCTAAAATCATCGAGGGATGGAAAGAGTGATTTCTTCTAAATTAGATATTAGGCTCAAATAAATGAAATTATATACTGCGGTACATATACGAGTATATACAATACTAAAATAGAAAGAATTGTTAAATAATTTAATTCTTTACAAGTAAATAATTATGCTATGAGGAGAAATTTCAAACAAACTGTATTTGCACAATCTAACAACTTTAAAATTTTTAATCTGAGTCTTCTCCATTCGAAAGCATTATAAAAATAATTTTAAAAATTTAATTAATCTACAAAATTTCTTACTTTTTGTCATTTTATTAAATTAAATATTGATTTTATTATTTCACTATAATGCTTTTGATATGGGATTTGATATTCATAAATATTAATATTTAAAATAATGGTGGAGCGCCTCCGACATAAAATTTCTAAATTTGTTTAAAAATTTTTTTAGTTTTTTTTTTTTCAAATGACAAATTTTATGAATTTTTTTTTAATTTTTAACTTAAATGGGCGCTTTGTTCATTCTAGGATCTGCCAATGGTTATTTATTTATTTCTTCGTGAATTGTAAAAGAAAACTCCCTCAGAACTCTGCTCTCTAGAAAGTCGCTTTCAATATCTCCCTGATAGGTAGTCTAGAG
>JAAAKE020143125.1:0-32232 GCA_010014785.2 Anisolabis maritima | reverse complement strand
AAAGTTTAAATAAAATATGTTTATTCTAAAAATTATTTGAAAAAATTAAATTTTTCTAAGTATTCCACTTTTTTGCACCTCAGTGTATCTTAGGCCATAGAGCTTTTTCATCTAGTACTATGATGTCTAAAGCTTTCTCTAGTATCTCTCTCTATCTTCCGTGTTTTCGCGATCACCTCCAGTGGCACTTTTGGACTTTTGATTCTCGATTTGGTCTTTTCATCTTCTCCGTCTTGTTCTCACCAATGGGTCTCGTTACACTTATACACGCTTCGGAAAAAATTTTGAGGGCAGGTATACCACAAGTAGATGATGAGAGCAGCTCCGTTTTTGTACAGGAAACTAAAAATTTTGCAATGCATTTTTCTGGCTCTCATCAATTACCAGGTTTAGTTTCAACATTTTCTTTTTTCTTTCCAGCTTTGATAACGTTTCATTTTTTCATTCTGAAAAAATCGTTTTTAAAAAATAGTATTTACCTTTGATAATCTATTTTGGAACCTATCAAGCACTTAATAGTGGGTGAGTAAAGAATGAACAGTACTAACATCACGAATTTATTTATAATGATTCCAATGCAACTTTCCAAACTGCCCAAGAGAAAATTGAACATTCATTATTATTATTAAGAAGCATATTTGATATTATTCTATACTTGATGTAGATAATCAATTAACATAAATAGATTAACATATATTGGCGAGGACGAAATGTATTTGTTGGGTCGTGCGTTCTAATGTAAAGGAAACACGTTCGCCGCGAAAGCGGAAAATCCTGGTTCGAGTCCAGGGGCACGAATATGCCCAACCAAACAAACTCATCCCACAAAATGTTTATCTTAAATGATATATTGACTGGCTCTTTACAGTCTCTGGGGCGTTGTTTAAAAACCACCAGCTATTTCCAACAATGCTCTAACAGTCCAATAAATTAACAGTATTAGTTATTAGTTTTTCACTTTTAAAATCGATGGTAAGTAAGTAGATGCTTAAGTACTTAAGAGCAATTAGGTATATATCCAGTGGCTTGGGTTCGATTCCCAATGGGATCAAGTTTTTTTTCGTCGATATCACTTAATAAATGAAATACTCAAAAATACTCTATTTTTCTCCAATATGAAAAAAGTACTCATTGTATTATTTTTCCAATGTCTATTTTATTTTCTATTTTTTTTAGGTTTTCGAGGATAATTTAGGTTGAGAGCTCCAAAAGACTCGGGTCAAAAAGAATCCACTTGGAAGTGTATCCGATGGTTTCTAGTTATTTATTCTAACGGAGGTGATGCCTCCTTGAATTGCCCCTCGGCATCAACTCGTTTTATTGCCTTTCTTGTCATTCAACTTATTATAAGAAAAACATTTGTTTCTTTGTTACTGGTAAATGTTGGGTGATTGATAAAGAATTAGAGGAGAATTTATTTTGCTTTAATGATTTTTTGTCATTACTTTTTCTTTCTTGCTTTCATATATATAATGGTAGTAATTAAAATAAGTGCAAATTTAAAAATTAATTTAATAAATAGTAAATTAATTGAAATAGAGCCTTTACCAAAAGCCTTACCGAAAGAAAATATTCAAAATTAGACACCTACGGAGCCCACATCTCGTGAGTAAATGATTTGGCGACCACAAGAAAACTGGCATTTCTTCCCTTTCTATACCAGCTCTTTTCCCTTTATATGGCCAGAAAAAAACTCGAGAAAATATGAAGCTCTAGAGAGAGTAAATTCCAAAAAATATAATATGAATGGTTTTCTTCAGATATGAAAAATTCAAGATTTTTTTTATTAATAATTTGTTGAATTATTTTTTAATAAAGATGTCTTTGAGGCATGTTTTCGGATAAATGCATTACCGAGAATTTTGATATTTTCAATGAAATTTATTAAATTGCTTTTTTAGTAAAAGTAACATATAATAATTGGATATTGTAATATAATAATTCAAATTATTATATTGAATTCATTCCAATAAACAACTTTATAAAAACCATTGAAAGTACTTTGTAAAATATTAGTAAGCGTCGATGCAGAACGATAATTTTCCATTTGTCGATTAATTTTGAATAAAAGGATTTTGATATTATTATTCTGGTATTTAATATATAATAATTATAGATAATTTTTAAAAGTTTATTGGCAGTGGCGTAAACAGGATTTATGAAATCTATTTTTTCTCTTTATTATCCTATTTATATATTTTTCCGTAATATGTTATAGACTAGCGTGAACTAGTGAAATTTGTAAAAATTTTTAGGACAAATGTCTGTAATAAAATATATCTTTTGACTGTTATACAATTTGTTTTCACTATGATATGATTTAGAGACCAAAAGACAAGAAAAATTAGCGAAAAAATTACAAAATATTAAAAAACGCATTTATGGGAGAGGGGAAGGGGACGCAAAAAAATTGGGCACCGATATCTTTATCATAATCACCATCTTTTGGCGTGAATGGCCTTTGCTGTTGATGCGCCCTTTATCGTTTAAGATAATATTCGCGAATCGTTTTGCCCCGCTAATTGCCAGGTGCGTGAAGGTAGTGGAGCAAGGCTGCCTGGAGGAAAGGGGGTAACTGAAGAAATGCCACTCTTATTTCGGCTAGTCATCTACATACTCACAAGATGTGTGATTCGGAAAAATATTAAGCAGTTTATATTATCTTGGTTATAAAGTTCATGTCTAATTTTTTTATAATTTTACATATTTTTCTTAGAGAAAATATGCCAAAGGTGGACATTATTATGCAACATTGTGATAGAAAAATAAAATAATTTCAAAAAAAAAATGCAAGATTTTTCTAAGTGATTTTCGTGAAATCGATTTTTTTTTTTTAAGAAAATGAATATAAAATTATTTAATTTTCTAAATGAATGAAGCGAAAGAAAGTGAAAGAGAGAGAGAGGGAATCAATCATTCTAAATGCTAATTTTGAAGAGAGACAGACATATATGAAAATATGCTTTGGTTTTAAATCACCTTATTAAAAGAGCCTTCGACTAAGAACCAATTAAACATTTTCAAGCTAGCTTTTTACTAGGGTGGCGTTTGAACAAAGCCCCACCCCCTCTTTATTCATCAGCATACTCGCCATTGTTGATTCATTCATTCCCCAACAGATTCCATCACTTCACAGCACTTCAGTAAGTAAATCTGGACCGTAAAATGTGGCCAGTTGCTTCAATTTAATTAAGTAATATGGTGGAAATTACATCCGTGAAACGGAGATATAAACAGCAATTCATTTTGCCGGTATAGAAACAGGAGATCCATTTCAATTTCCATTTCATTATAAAAATAAAATAGAATAACGTCATTTTCAAATATTTTTTTTTCATTCGGAAAAATATTAATGTTTAAATTCAATCAAATCATTAAATTTACTCGGTTTACTAGAGGGTTCTAACAAAAAATGTCAAATTTATTTTCTTCATGTAAATTAACCAAGTGTTATTATTTATAATTTAATTAACAACCTGAAATAATAGGAAATTCGGTATGACTAAAATTCATTAATCCAGGCTAGGCTATGTTATATATATTATAGTATTACTGCATTGGGGGTCGTTTAAAATTTTTTTTGAGCGTAAGGGAGCCCTCATAAGAAAAAGTTTAAGAAGCCCTGGGTTAAAGAGTACTAGTATTAAATTTATACTGGTGTACTTTTTTAGTTTAATTTTAATTCATTAAATAATGTATTTAAATCAAGGTTGTCGAAGAGTGAATTTTAGTTTGAGGATGAATGAAAAGATAGTGTAAAATAGAAGACTTTGTTATAATAAAAATGATTTTTATTTTACCCTTACGAATACAACGCTTCGGCATTAATTAGTGTCTTTTTCAGGTCTCTCGTGCGTTAGATATGTTTTAAAAAATGCTTTTTCACTACTTCACTAAACAACAAGCTCAGAGAATCGTGCTTGAAAGAGCGAAATAAAAATAATTTTATTATAACAAAAGCTTCCGCGCTTTATTTTCATTTTCAACCTAAAGAATACTACTTTCTTCCTTTCTGAAATAAGCGAGTTGTTGCTGTGTTGTAATTATGGTAGAGGAGAAGGTAGGTTCAGCAAAAGGCAGCCTTTGGGTGCTCAATAAAAACTCAAAGTTTAGACGTTTAGAACGAGGTATACTTGTTCATCTTCAGTCCAATACAACTATCAAATTGGATTGAAATTGAGCAAAACGTTCAAAACGTCTAAACTCTGAGTTTTTCTTCTCTTCTCTTCTATTTATTTCTTTTTTATTTTGCTTTCAATAATTGATTCTTTTCAAATTTTTAATGTCTTCGTGGCCTCTTTTTTACTTTCTCTTACCTATTATATATATGGTATATATATAATATATGGTGAGAAATTATTGGATTGCAAAAAAATTTCGACGGAAATACACGTTGTGAGAGGCCCCATAAGTATAAAAAATGGGTCTCGCAAAATGGTCTTTCGGTGTGGGTGAACAAAATTATTCGAAAAAACGTTATAGGCTATATTTAAGTTAGGTGCTCTCGATGCTTGCACCTTGAAGCTTTTGATTACAATCGGCCAAAGAGTATTACTAATTTACTGATGTATTTTTTTTTCGCATTTTTGTTATTTCTCGCCTCACACACTGATCTAAATTTGCATTGATGGAGAGAGTAATTCAGACTCATTCAAAGCTAGTAAGTTACATGTTAAGTGTTAATAAATATCAAATATATAATAAATTTAATACTCTAGATATGTAATACAACATAGAAAGCAACCCCCTGTGGAGCTTGAGCAAAAAGAGAAATCTACACCACACCTATATTTGTTAAAATTTGTAATTATTCTACTAAATTTCATGGTCTTTTAGATTATTAAATATAAACAAGCTTAATTTATTCAATTACATTGTTTACTAAGTAAAAATTTTAATGGAGGGAGAGTTTTCGGTTCAAATTTCTTCTCTACAGATGAACACATGAGAGAAGGAGCTTTTTGAGTTTGTTATACTATACTATATTAATACCAAGGCCGGTGCAAGGGTACCTGACAAAAAAAAATCCATGCGCCCCTTTTCAATATCAACTCACAAACTCACATGGCATGCATAGCCGAAAATAACATAGCCATAGATCCTCTAACAAATCAAATAGAAAAAATTTTATTGATTATTTTAATTAACGAAATAAAAAAATTATTAACGAAATATGTTTCGAGTGTTAGATTAGAAAGTGATAAAACATAAAAATGCGTTCCTGTTCTTTTGCTTGTTTTGTGAGGTCAATTTTGGCACCCTACAGCAAGAAACTCTCTTGGGGGCGACGATCGCACTGCTATTTAGGATAATTTAAAGTAAATCCTCTATTTTTATAATATTATCAATTATTTTTAGTTAGTTAGTAGGAAGAAAGAAACGGATTCATTACTCTACAAACTCGATTTTTTTTTACTTGTAAACAGGTTTTTTTTATCTGCTGCCTTACATGTGTAAATAAATGTCCATATTGTTATGTATAGTAACGTAACATCCATACAGTCTTATTTTTTCCAGGACTCTGACTCCCTTTTGTAGTCACACTCGACGAGCCGAGGTGTGTGTGAAGAGATATAACCCTCTGCTCCTCTTTCTCCTCCAGCTATTAATAACAATAGTAAAAATTATAATTGTGTTTGAATTTGAATGGCTGTAGTTAGTGATGAGGTGAAGAGGAAATAGACGCAGGCAGCCAAATGAAAGCCTCTCTATTCCCTTGAAAAAACGAAAGCGGATAAGCTGTGGATACAGATTTGGAGACTCGGGTTCGGTTTGCAAAAAATTATTTTACTTTGCCAAAAGTTTCCTCATCGGGTAGGGAAGTGAAAGATAATGTCACCAAAATTCGTGATGTCCCAAGTGCCTGATGGGAAAGAAACCCTCCTCTAAAATTAAATCCATCCATGTAATAAGAAACGAATTTAAGCATTTTTAGAAGAACCAGAGATCCAGAATGAAAGAAACATAAGAAAGCCAGAACCCAGTGCTAATCAATCGAGATTTTAATATGAATATTAAGTCAGCAATATATGGAAGATGACCTGACTAGAAGGAAATGTACATATACACCGCTATACAAACACCTGAGCAATCGGTCGGTCTATTCTGAACATAACTGCCTCAATTAGTGAAGAAACTTATCCATCAACTGAGATGCACAAACACCAGGATCATGTCGTTCTACGTTAATGGAAATCAATACCTGATCGACCCTGGCGACACTTGTTCCCTAGGGAACCTAAATGCAAAAGAAGACCTAACCCACATATTTATCAAATGTCCAATATATAACACGCTAAGGAAGGAACACTGAGAGCATAATTGGAACACCGGGGAGAAAGGGCGGCCCGCGCTTACAGACATCCTCATTCCTACAAGCAAGAGGAAATTCAACGATCTATTCTGCGAAGGCGCCCTGCGAACTAGGGCATTCATAATGTTCTAATAGGAGCAGTTCAATTTTAAAATTGTTTTAGGAAAAAATTATTTTTACTCTTATTAGTTGAGAAAAAAAAATTCATCAGTTATCAATTAATTAGAGGAATTTTGATTTGCCTCTCCCTTGTTTTGCTATCAACAATTTGTTGAATTTTGAGGTTTTCGATGTTAAACATCATCATTAACCATGCTTTAGACCAACAGTTTATATAAACTAATTCTGAGGTTTCACATCACTTCAGTATACTTGCCCAAGGCTATAATATAAGAGCTAAGCAAAGCATCGAGTCTTGACGTCGCCAACCAATCGATCCTTAAAGTAAATAATTATCAAGATTATTCTTATAACTTAATGTTGTTTTTTAATTATTAAATAAGTAATATATATTTGATCTATTAGTAATTAGTCGAGAGGATTAATGCTTTCTATTCCTAAGATGAATGTGGATGATATTCAAAAAAAATAAAAATACTCTACTTTATTATGGAATGACCAGACGTAGAGAAGAGAGCACCAATGGATATACGGTACAATCCAGATTTTAAAATATTTGATAATAAATATGATCGATTCATAGAGAAAGGTTATTGTAATAATAAATCCAAATTTGACATTTCAAAACTTGGATAGATGAGCATCAGAGCCCTAGGAGGAACCCCATATCCTCCCCCCTGATTACGAACCTAATGAGCATGAAGCTCTTTAAAACACGATTTATTTTTCACTGTGTGTGAAGCTTCCTATACCTGACACAACTCCAAAATATACTTATATTTTTTATTTAATTACATCAACTTTTGGTGAATAGAATAAAACAAAAAATGTTTTATTGATAGCATTTTTTATTTTTTCTTAAATATTAAAAATATTAAAGAAAAACTTTCTAAATAAAAATGGTTTGGATTAATATTTTTTGTAAATTTTATTAAAGAATTTTTTAAATAAAGTGCAAAAAAAAAAAAAACTTTTTCTAAGTTAATCAGTCAGTCAAGTGCTAATCACATTAATTTATTTTTATATTTAACTTTTAAAGAAATTCTCAAAGACAAAAATTATTTCATTTTACACCTTAATTATTTATCATTTGATAATAAATTATAAATTTCATTGTTGCCACAAAATTTCACCCTTTGTGTTCATCCGACTAATTCTAATTCGAAGAACATGCAAGAAAGTCTTTATTCATTCAATTCTCAAGCATTTCTAAATTACTTTTTCAAAATTAATTTTATTCTTCTCAAATGAAAAAGAAAAATATGAAAAGTAATTTTACTTAAATTTTATCGTTTCACTTTGAATTAAATAAAAATTGGATATCAATTAAAACGAAAAAATAACAACTTTCCTTATAGACTTATGTACAAATAAATTTTTGAATAAATTTCAAGATCTATTCATTCGAATCAGAAATTAATATTCACTGTCTTGGAGTAGACTTTTCTAGTCCAATCTTTTATTAAATATTTTTTATGAGTATATTTCTACTTCTAATAAGTGAAAAAATTTTCACTTTAGACTAACTTTATCATGTGATCTAGAGAAATTCTTGGGGATGTGGGTTTTGGTGGGGTGGTTGAGTGCCCGGTGGTCGGGTGCAAAGGAAGCACACCAATCCTGGATAGGCTGGAGTTCGATTCCCGAGGACGAGATGGTCACTTGATTCAACAGCAAAAATTTTAAATAAATTTTCCTCTTCCCACCAAATTCACTTTTTTGCCACTACCCACCATTTTTCTTCGCTATGGCCTCACTGGTGTTTTTAAATTTCTTCTTTTTATCAATTAATAATGGCGAATTATTTGATATTGACATAAGAATACATGATGCTTAAAATCCGGACATAAACAAAAACCCGTCCACAGTTCCTAAAACCAACAGGCTATAGTACTGTGGTTTGAATTTTTTGTAGGCAGCTAGGAAGAAAAAAAAATTATATAATTAAATTTTTATTTCTCAATGCGAACGTCAACGTTTCGGACTTCAACAAAACGTTGCAGTTTGTACTCCCCATTCAACACTCGATATATCTGGCATTGTTTTTAACTATAAAATAAAAATACATACAACTGTACTGAGCGAGATAAAACAATCCATGATTGCTCTACAAAGTGCAACGCCCCGATGAAGGTCGATACGTTGACGTTCGTAATCAGAAATAAGGAATTTTATTTATACAGAAAAATTTTTTCTTCCTGACTAGATGCAAAAAGTTCAAACCAGATTATAGTACTAAAGCATAGGCTTACATTTTTTCAGACTGTTTATTTGGATTCTTTGGTCTTCAATTGGAAGGAAGACATATTAAAAAAGAGTATTTTTGTATTAAATAATTTTAATGAAATTTTTCAATAAATAAATGTATATTTGGGAAATTAAAATTGACCATAAAAATCTATTTTCTATTCAGAAAAAAGAACTTTAAAATTTTTTTAGATATTAATGAGGCCTTTTTATTGAGCTTTACATTTAGGAAATTTAGCTTTTTCTGAGTATTGTCCTCTTTCTTTTAATTAATTACATGGCTACATTTAATATTTATTCTATTTCCAAAAATAAATCATGCATTATGTTTTCTAAAGGTAAATTTCCTATTTTTTGTCGTTTTCTCTCTCTCTTTTTTTCTTTATTAATATTACTTTTAAAAATTAAATTAATTAAGGTTATTTAATTTAATTTTAAGAAAAATAAAATTCAATTATTTTTATGATTTTAATTTTCGTTAATTGATGTTCTAGCCAGGAGGTGGAAGGCTTTGTTTGAGAATATATATATACTCGTATATAAAAGATAATCTCACAGCTTCGTCCGTTCCCAGCTTCCATATTCTTTTATTCAAGTAGGATTTTTCTTTAAGTTGAGTGCTATCAAAGCTCTGCGAACTTTTTTCAATTTATTCTTCAGTTGCCAGAGAAATGTGAGATTATTTGACAAATCAAAATTTAAAAAAAAATTCGATTGCTGGATTAATATTAATTTATAACTCAGTGCGATGGTTATCTTTTGTATAATCCTGTATTTATAGTTAACTTAAAGACAAAATTTTTAGACAGGGAGAGGAGTAGGCGACATGCATGAGGGCTACCATAACTTTTTTTATTACTAACTTATTTTGCTTATTCCAACGAATCTTTCTTACTCCTCCAGTAAAATTTTTTTCCATAAAAAAGGGAAATGATGGGGAATATTTTATTTTTACATTCAATATTTTTTAAACTTTTAAAATTATAATTGATTTTTTTGATTTTTACTTTAACCAGAGTCTGAAAAACCATTTTTCGAATTATATCTGTGTGTGTATGTGTATGTTCGTTAATAAATACAATAACTCGAGCAACCTTTAATGAAGATCAACCAAATTTTACATAGGTGCATTACAGCTTAATCTCTATCAAATTTTGGGCTATTTCCTGCAACCGGAAGTAACGTTTTTCTAAAAATCATGCTAATTCACCTATATATGTGTTTACGAGAAAGTCGAGGGAATGCCATTCCCGATTTTTTTTTTATCGAATTCTAAATCCAAAGGATATACTGATGCATCGATTTTCATCTAAATAAATAAATAAATAAAATTATTCTTTGAAAAAAAATTCGTTGAAAGAGAGAGGGAGCCAAAATCCCCCTCCAGATCTAATCCCCTGTTGACTAATTTAAAAGGCTTATTCATTTATTACGATTCCCTTTCAATATATGAAAATTTATTTCATTTATATACTATGTGAACTTTAAAATAAATCGTGAAAAAAGACTTTTTGAAATTTTATATTTTATTTATTTGTCAGATCACGTATTTAATACATCCCATTTACCATTAGCCGCCTTTTCTGGAAATAACTCTAATGTAAAAATAATTATTAATTAAACTAACAATTGCATCATATTTTGCTTTAATGGATTAAAGGGAATGTTTGTTCAGGAGCAAGTTGAGCAGAAAAGTTATGCATTATATAGAAGGTAACCAACCTCCTCTGAGAGAAGTTAATCCGCAGACAGTCCCTTTTACACGATTTTAATAAACGTTATAAAGGGCCTCTGTGTTTAGCGATTGATTTTATTTCTATTTGTATTCGAACTAAAGACAGACCGATAATCTCTTAATCGCCACCCTCTCGCTCCATTATTATTTTTTTTCCTCCTTTCTGGTTATTTGTGACGAGTGTGATTGATGTTGGCGTGGATAAGTAGAGATAATCATCCATATTTCGAGGTTAACTTCTTTAATAGGTGAAATAACTCTGACACAGATATTTTTTTACTTTTTTAATCTGAAATAAAGATATTTCTTCCAGGTTTCATCAATATATAACGCACACAAAAACCTCCACAACCACACACTGACGTGTATTTTTTTCCAAAGAAGATAAACATTGACATTTCCAGAGGTTAAGATTTATTAGTGATACTAGAATAGCAAAAAGAAAAAGGATAAACAATATAATAATAAATTTTTATAATGGTTGCATCTTCTATCTGAATTTTAATCAAATGTTATCTATATATGCCTTCTAGCTGCGCAGTCGGTCTTCGTCGGGTTGCGCAGCTTCGCCCCCTCCATCCCGTTTTTTCTCTGTTAATAGCATTTATCGCCATCTTTATTTTCGCTTTTGAGTATTATTCAGAGTCCAAAGTTATACTCAGGTGTTTGAAAAATTTTACAAAATGTTTTTTTTTTTGGGAAGACAGAACAATTGATTACAAACATTAAATAAATAATTCATTAATTGGTAATAGGCAACTCGTTAAACAATCAAGGATATTCAGTTCCACATTGAACGTGAATGATCAGAGCTATCTTTTTTATTTTTATAGAATAAATTGTCTAAATCTGATAGGATTCTATCAGGTATAAATTAGCCACATCTCATTACCTTCAGCACCATTAATAATCTCTATAAAATTTTTTTTATTAAATTCAAGTATTTATTTTAAATGATAAACCTAATTTTAATAACCAAAAAAAACTACATTAGTAAGGAATTATTCTAATATAAATGTTTTCTAATTCATTATATTTTATTTCATTATCAATAGAAATGCCGTCATCGTTAACAAGACAACTAAATGTGTATTTAATGAAAGGACTTATAAATATCCACTCTTATGATCAAGATTATAGCTCTCAAAACTGTGGAAAATTTAAAGGCATACATTGCCCAATCGAAACTGGTTAGCTTGTTATATAATATATAAATATACCATATGCGCGTAGCCAAGTAATCCGTCATTTGGAATACTTAAAGGGCATTCCGGAATATATTAAAAAAAATCATTTCAAACTCAAAAATAGCCGAGCTGTACTAATGCGAAATTTCAAAAAATTTGGAAACTAAGTTCAAGTTTCATCTCGCTATTTGTTTAAGAGTTTGTTATTTTTAAATTTACTTTACAAATTCTTTAACAGAGACATGGCGACGAATGGGGCCCTCAACTCCCTAAAAGGGTGAAGTTTACAATATATTACAGGCAGGGACATATCTAGAGTGGGGGTCCATGGAACCTGCAAAAAATTCTGATACTATAGAATAGTGAAAAATTTTTTCAATTTCAAGTAAAAGAATTTATAACTTATAACATTGTAAAGTTTGAGAAATAAAAAAAAAACGATATCTGGGAAAGAGGAAAAATTTGAGGACAGAAAAATTAAAAAAAAAAAAAAAAACTGGTGTGTAAATATACATCACACAACTTTCTTTTAATCAAGGTAAGGAAAGCTGTGGTGTGCTGTAACACCAGATTTTCTGCGTCTGGTCCCCTAGGTAGCCATTCAATGTAAAGCCAATTTAATCAATATCGTTAGAGTAGTTTAAAAGAAAATCACAGAAAACTAAAAACATACAAGAGTAAATTGGGCCCGAACAGTGTTGTAGGGGATGAGGGTTAATTCATTTCAAGATCATCTAATAAATAATAGTTTTATGAATTTTGATCACAATCGTTATAGCGAATTTTGAGAAAGTAAAGTTCTAAAAATCGTTGACCGATTTTATTCAAAGGCTTCAAGGTACAAGAGCAGCTAGGTCTTAGCTGCATATAAAATTTGAGTTTCGAAAGTTTTTTCGTTTTTGAGAAATCTTGTTCACACACTGACACACAGACCATTTTGCGAGGCCCATTTTTTAGAATCAGGGAACCCGAAGACGTGTATTATGTTGAAATATCGAAATCGATTTTTTTTCCGATCACAATCCTCTCTCTCTATATATTACATATATAGGTATGAGAAAGTAAAAGAAATGCTAATATTAGTTTACTGAAATGCCATAAAATATTTTAATTTATTTTTAAAACAAAAGAATGAATGAATTTAGTACATATTTTGATTCTATAGAGTCTCTGTTTATTTATTACTGAAATGATTGATGCCGGGATAAGACGGAATATTCATAACCATGCTCTATCCGAGATTCAAATCCGGACACATTAGAGAGGCTGAGTGCAATCCGCTATTACAGGCTTGCAGTTAAAATCGTATTTAATAATAGATAGATGGATTGATAGTACGAATTTCCCAAGGCTTTCAAGTTTCCAGTGGAGAGAAGCCAGAATTGACCGTAAAGGGCTTACGGGGGGAGGGGAGGGGGGCTGGCCATATATCAAGTGAACTGGTTAACTTTTCTGAATGCCTTTTTGGCTTTTGCGGTCATCTTAATTAACCATCAATAAACAAATAGACCAGGATTTACCAAATTTTTTTGAACTCTCACCCTCTTTTATTATTGATCCCTATATCGTTGAAAGAATATAGTCATATATAGACTCTGTTCTTTGAATTCAGTGCATTACATTAATATTATTTATTTATATCATCATTGAGGGAAAATTTCTTCCAAATATTCCAGATTATTTTTAAAAATAAAAAGTTGCCGTATTGGAAAAATTGAGAATAGAAAGTTAATTTATTTCAATGATGATATATTGCTATATTGGAACAAAAGGGAAAATGAAAAAAAAATATAAGGAGTTCTTCTGGAACTCCGTAATTTCTGGTAATCCGTAATTTACCAGAAGATGGAGAAAGGTTGTAGCTAGCGATGGAACAGATTTCAAAATTTTTTTTCATTTTCCCTCAAAATCAACGCGTTTTCTTTGACCAAAAATCCTCATTCCATGCTTATACTTCTGGTATTTGGGAATAAACCTCCCCCTAGATTTCCCTTATTTAATCTCTTAATACTCGGAACTCTCAGGCTAATCACAAAAATGTCTGGCGTTAGAGTGGGGGAAAGCTCCGCCAAGGGTGCTTTCTCTATTCAAGTGTGTTTTGGCCCCGAAACGATGGTATATATAAATTCGTTCGCCTGTGCTTCCTGGAAGGTAGGCAACCCAAATGATCAGCTCCAGAGTTGTTAAATCTCCAAAGAACTCTGAAGCAATTAATCGAAAAATCCAATTATGAATTAGTCATTTGTCATTTGGATTGTCTGGGTTCCAGCAACCAAACGCAAACGAAATTATGCATTTCGATGTTTAGCAAATATTTAAATATATAGTATGTTTAAGAAAAATTGGAATTACTGTAGAGTTCACATGCTTTACAAAACAATTTAAATAAGCACTTCACTCACTGGTCGATAGGAATAGAACCCATTTTAGTAAGTATTCAAATAGACGATTACTTCGCAAAAAGTTTTTAATTAATAGAGAATCATTTCCATGGAAAAAAAGAGAATTCTCTACAATTAGAAATGTTTAATGCCTGGTTGCATGATAGAGGAACCTGGAAAGGGAATGTATAATTGAGAAATTTTGCATAAATATTCTAGAAATTGATATGGCGAATTCGGCCATCGCACCGGGAAGTTGAGCGAATTTAATTAAAAGCTCTTAACACCTCACCTGTAGGCAGTCCAAACAGATTGCTTTTTTATTTTTTATATTTTTTGTTTTTGGAATTATTAATCTCTTTTAAATTAAAGAATATATTTTAATAAGATGTCATTCGAAAGAACAAGTTTCACTCATTCTTTAAATTTAATTGAGACGTCATGAAATAGATAACTTAATATTTTGGTGTTTTAATTGTGGATTTTAGATATAACTTAAAATAGGCAATACAAATTTGATAGTCTTACAAAGAGGCTAAATAATTAACGAATCAAAAAAAAATTAAAAAGATTTTAGGAAGACATATACGATAGAGATGTCCAAAAAGTAAGTTTAAATATTAGTTATTAGGTATCTTTAGGTACCATATATAGTGATTATATTTTTTAGTAATTCCTAGAGGGGGTTATCAGGCTCGAACCTCTTATCGGACCGATTAAAATTTTTTTCTTTTTGGCAGCTGTCTAGAAATTTTGTATATCTTTTTTTCTCTACCTAATGCTTGCTATAAAGCCTTTTAAGTCTGAACGCCTGATGATCGCCATGTCCGTGGAATGCCCTTGCAAAAATATTATTTCTTATTATTATTATTTATTAAAAATATCGATACACCGCCAAAAAATAAACCGCTTTTTTTTTTTTTGTTAAAAATTTAAGGGGAAATAGGAAGACGGAAATGGAATGTGAATTGGGAATCTGTACTAGAGAGGAAGAAAAAGAACAGAAACGGTAAATGCTTGGTGAAAAAATTTTGGACGATTGAGTAGAGATGGCAGTGGAAGCTAAAAAATTTAGTTGAAAAAAAAAAACAAACTCGAATTGCAAGTTTTAGGATATGGCTTGCTAATCGCTAATTGGTTAAACGACTTAAACTATGATCGGACAAGGAATTTAAAAAGTTTCAATCATTTTTTTGGAAATCTCGTTGGTAACGAGTTACACGAGCTAAGATTGGCATTTCTTCTCATTTTTACTTGGATTTTAAAAAAGTTTTTATTCTTGGATTTTAAAAAAAGTAATTTTTAAAATCCAAGAATAGATCTGATTTTCCAATCCTTTTATTCCATAATAGCAAGGAATAAATATATAGTAATAATAATAATTTTATAATCTTATTCAATTCTTTGACCTCAAAAAAATGCAAATTTTCTCTCTCTTGGCTCTTTGACCAAAAATTTTCTTTCTCATCTCATAAATCTTCTATGACAATTTTTGCTTCGATATTGATGCTAGCATGATGAGATCAGGTTTTATTCATCAAGTACCAATATGTATATGTCGGTCAAGATCTCAAAGTTTTAGCCAGATAAAGGAAATCAGCGTTCAGCAGTAAAAGACCATCAATAAAAATGACGGATTTGTTATGTCGTTATGTAATCACTATTTCTTTACTCAGTCATTAAATATTTTATGAATATGAAAATACTTATTTCTCTCTCTCTCTCTCTGTTCATCTTTAAAAAATATGAAGGGGATAAATAATTAAAACTCTGCTATGGAATTTCCTCTTTAAGTGATTTTTTTTTTTTCATTTAATTTCGCCAATTGGTATGTAAATATTCGAAGAGGTGTATTAAATACTCAATAATTTGAAGTTGTGCCAGGAGTCAATTAAAGTAAAGTCGGGAAATGAAATAGCAGGCAAGTGGATTTGCAACTCGGGAATATTCACCGAGGGAAAAAAATCCCTGAGAGAGAAAAGGGAGAGGGAACAACTGTTTACTGCTTGAAGAAGATTGTCATCTCATTTCACGTTGGAGCCATCAATCATTAGGTCTGACACCGAAACGTTCTCACCAGGCCCGACAAAAACACACACACATTCCTAGGCAACCTATAGGGACAGTGTTGGAATGAATTGTATCTGACAAGCCAAGTTTGATAAGGATTAGTCCGAACCCAAAAGCGAAGGGAGAGGAGAGCAGGGCGTTTTTTACACCCACACCGACAAAGGCGCCTCCAAAACAGACGATGTATTAAATCAAAAATATATTTCAACCTAATATATTGCACCGCATTGGAAATGGGAAGAAAGTATTGATTCATACCAGGGATCTACTCACTTATGAAAAACATATATTCTGGAAAATCACATCTGATTATTAGTTGTGGAATATGGAGAGGCTCACCGACTTTCTTTTTTATTATGCGAACCAGTTTAAAGGTTCAAACAAAAATCCGATGGTGCCACACAACTTTCACTTAGTAATTCATATTTTTTTAAAATTTGCTCCATATTCAAATTTGTTTGTCCTTAGACATGACGTCACTTAAGTTGCTAACAAAAATCTGTATTCCAAAAATAGCTAGTAATAAAAAATAATATAATAGCTAAAGTATTTGATTCGAATTCAAATTAAATATTAATTTTAATGTGATTAGTGATTAGCGTTATTAAAGAAAAAAGGGGATTTCTTCGCCATAATGTAACTCATCTAGTAAAATTTTATTATACCTCTAATCAACCTCTTGGTTTTGTCCCCGAATTATTTGACAGAAGAGATTTGAATTCAGCTATATTTATTTATAAAACGATGATTTGTTAATTATATATAAAAGTTTCAAATAAGCATTTGAAAGTTTTTTGTCTTTCGGTATCTGAGGCCATTTAGGTCCTGCCAATTAAATTAATGTCAATATAATTTAAATAAATTTTATTGCTCTGCACGGCAAGCGAACCAATGGCCTTTAGATTATGGAGCAGAAAACTATCTCTACTCCAAGGGATCAATTTAAAGTTTAATAGACTTAGAAAAATTCTACAAATAAAGTAAATTCTGATGATGAATATAAAAGTTACAAAAATTCCATTGAAGCGGAAATATTATTCATCGATTTGGCTGAACAGGAAAATACAAAAGTAGGGGTAGGAAAATTTTCGTCTGGAGCGCTAGATTTGCTAAAGCCTCTGCTGTTTGTAACTAAACTGGTGAACGAGATAAGATTTTTATCCTTTAAGCGTTTTCTATTATATAAAATTTCTTGGTCGAGAAGGAGAGCGAGAGATGGTCCAAATAAACGAGCAAAAGACGGATTTACTAATTATTTTTCTTTCTTTTTTTTATAGCTTATTTAATTAGACTAACCCCACAAAAAATAAGAAAATTTTAATGACGACTGGTTATCTTTGTATATTGATAAAAGGCGATTTTAATTCTTTTTTTCTTTATTACTTGTCGCCTAAGGCCTTACATAGAGTAACTCGCCGAAAATAGATGATTTATGCACTATATTTTTTTAAGATTCATTATATTCTAACTCTTGTTTCTCAGATGTAATATTTTCGTTAGGAGCAATATTGATTTATTAGGGGACAACCCGAAATGGGTTTGAAGATGCCCCCTATTTAAAGGGTAAAGAGATGCAATAAATAAAGGGCACAAGGGGCTCGTTACTTGATTTCAAATGGGGGGGCACGCCTCATTTGCCAGACCACTGATCTCAGAATAGTAATCAGGCAGCAGGGGAAAAATTCCAAATGCCTTCCGGATTTTACTTTTTCTTTTTTTTTAATTAGCTATTTTCTCGGTCTTCATTTATGATAAATGAAATAAAACTAATATACCGTGAAAAACATTTGAAAATAAATTTTACTATCACCAAATAAATTTGGATAATTTGAAAACTACTTAGTAATTTTTTTTGTTCTCCTACATTCATTTTGTTTTTATATAAAATAACCATTTATATAAATTTCAAAAATTATTATATACGGCTTGGCGTAGCAAAGACATTTTTATGGGAGTGGGGGAAGTAGAACGACAAAAGTGCCAAGAAATTTTTTTTTTTTTTAAGATAATAAAATTGGGCAAAAATGATTGTTTAACCTTTTACTTTGTCTTAAAAATGAATAGAATGTAATTTGGCATCTTAAAGAGTCTAAACGAGAACTTCTCTCCCCTCCTCCTTTGTTCACATGTTGCCTGCCTGTAAGGAGTACAGGATTTTAAATTTGAAAAGAATTGTAGTAAATTTATTGGAATAAAAGTTTTTAGGTTCGAACGGCCTGTCTCACAATCTGACATTAAGTGAGAGAGGGTTCGAGATATTTCTAGTCTTAGCTCGGATAACTCCTGGTCGCCATCCTCTTAAAGATATGGGCCACTGAGTGAATATTCACAAATTAAAACGTAAAACAAGTAAAACGACATTGTAAAAGAAAAGAAAACAGGGAATTAATTTAACTAAAATATAGAGTTATATTTTGATGAAACATTCTAGTCGATATAGCGGATGGTTAATTCAAATATAAGAAATTTGTTTTAAAAATTTGTAAAATTTATTTAAATTTTTTGCCGATTTTTTCAATAAAATTCAATAAAAAATTAAAATGTTACAGTTTGTATTTTTAAAAATAAAATTTGTTCTTATTTAATATAATGAAAATAAAATAAAAAATATTTAAATAATTTCTTATTTCAATTTATAATATTTTTCACTAATCTTGTTTTCTAATCATTTCTGAGTCGAGTTGAAATTGTTCTTTCCTTCTTCTATAATTTTTATATTGAATAGTTATATTTTTTATTATAATTTCAATAAACTCATTTTAAGATGAATTCTTATTCTTAATAAAAAAAACATTAAAAATGCTTTTGAATGCTTATTCAATTTTGTCTATTTGCAAACAAAGTAGCACATTATTTGATTATTTTTTTTTTTTGAAAAAAAAAAAAAGGTAGATAATATAACTTTCACAAATATAGTTATTATAAATAAATCGTGGTTTATTTTAGTAGTTAATAATACAAAAAATGATATTAATATACACTAATGTTTCAGGAAATATTTGTGCAGCCGTTATCAGGTAAGTGTACTCGCTTTTTTCAGGTAAGCACACACTCTACTTTATCCGTCAAAATGAATGCAGATATCTGCAGGAATATTTCCTGAAACGTTAGTGTATATTAATATCATTTTTTTTATTATTAACTACTAAAATAAACCACGATTAATGTCAAAATGTCTTTTATTTACAAATAAAAGTTCTTCTTGCACCGGACTCAAGTGATTTTAGTGAAATGCCACAAATGCTAATTCTAAGGCAGACGTGTAGAAGAACTCAAAAGATGAGTCGAAACCTGTGCTACATTGCTATTAAGGTATTATTGTTTCAAAGCTGAATGAACCGACAGGGCCACAAATTAAAAACTTCCCATCAGTGAAGAGTATCCGCTTTCATCGCAGATATTGCGATATATAAGAATGGATAGAATATTCGATTAATGAAGATAGCATTTATGTTTTTGTTATAGACATTTCTCTTCTAAAAACAATCAGAAAGAGGAAAAGTCAGGAGAAAGAGCATTAATTGAAATAGGATTTTGTAAATGGAGAAATTTTTATGATGATACAGAAAAAATCTGGTCAGTGTGTAGCCTCCCAAATTAATCGAGAAATGAAGAAATAAAAGAAAAGAACGTGTTGGCGAATTGATTTGAGCTACAAATATTTTAGGACGTCATGCATGAAATACCCTTCCGTGGAAATGATGAGAATAACGAATCAAAAATTGTGAAAATTTTGTTGAACTTTTGGATTTGTTAGAGTAAAATAATTCAAAACTTGAGAAAAGGATGAAACAAAGATATGATCATTATTGCTCTCCAGAGTATCAAAATGATTTCATCTAAGTGACAAAATTTGTAAAAATATTGTAGATGAAGTGAAAAAAGCAAACTATTTTGTACTACTTGTTGATGGGATCAAGGACTTATCAAAGAAAGATCAACAGCTTTAGTATTTCGTTAAGTTTATAAGAATAATATAGAAAAGAAAGAGCTACCGGGATTTTGCAAATGAATGAGTTAACTATCAAATTCTATTGTCAGAAAAACTTATAGATTGATTTGAATTTAAATAATTGTATTGGACAATGTTATAATTGTGAAAACTTAATGAGCGGTCATCTAACTGGAGTTCGAATCAGAATTACATTTCAAGTATCTCATACATACACTGTCATTCTGACCATTTTAATTTAATTCTCGTAGATACCCTTAGTGCCCTTACACTTTCTGTACTAAAAGATTTCTTCATTATAGAGACTAGAGGCTATTGTGGTTGTATTGGAGACTTCAGAAGTGACAGAAAAAGGAATTTCAGTGAATCTAGTGGATTGAAGACAAAAATTTTTGAACCGTTATTTCTTTTCCTTTTAAATGCTACGGAAAAGTTATAGGAATTAAATGGAATCTCTCAGAAAGCTACAGACTTCTAGCTTAGACTTGTTTAAAGTTATTTATTTAAATAAGGCAGCTAAGAAACAATTGACATGTTGCAGAACTCAAGAAACTTTTAAATCGCTGTTGGAAGCATTATAAAACTTAATAGTGACCGTAAACGAATCAATTCACTTTATATTTTTCCCGCTTTCCCAGGCAAAACAGGAATGACGTCCCTGGTTTTGTTAAATGTATCTCGGCTTGCTTAGCGGTAATTACCAGAAACGATATCTTGGTTGGTGCTTCAGAATCTCATAAGCGCTATTATTGAGCCTCTATTGCTTAAAAGTAGAGTGGATCTTGACTATAAACATGAATATAGGTGATTTTCACGTAAATTATATAATAAAATTTTGAATGAAAAATATTGGTTTTTACAACATTTTTCGAATAAGTTTAAAAAAAGTATCATAAAAATGAATCAAATATTCCTCTTTGATCTTCATTAAAATTTAGCCATCACAGCATAATGTTAGAAAACTTCGACCATAAATTAAAAAAAAACGAATTTTTATCCTATATGGGAGAGAGAAAAAAAAAAAAAAACGATAAAAATAAGCATATAATATATTTTTAAAAAACCCCTAAAATAGTTTTTAACGAGTAAACAAAATTTATTATGAATCGATAAGGAAGGAAATTAGAAACAAATTCGCGAACTTTTTTATTTCACAATTGTCAGATCATAAATTTTTTTCTTTTTTAAAAATTGTTAAAATTCATTATTAAAAGTAAATATTTACCTAAAGTTTAATTAATTACAATTAGAGAATTTGATCTGAAATAATATTTGCATATATAAATATGTTTAATAATATTTCCTACTCAATAATTTCCTTATAAATCAAGAAAATAAATAAACATTTAACAAATTAATACTCTGGCAAATATCTTCTGTGAGTTCCAAATCCCATTTTAATTCCATATATATAAAAGTTATCTATGGGCTAAATTTAAACACAACAACAGTCTACTATCAAATTAAAAAATAAAATATTTTTGTTCCACTGGAACAGACATTTATTGAAACCAAATGAAGCCCCTCACATTATCGGCTGCTTCACTCTTATAGAAGGATCTAAAAACACTCCCCTTTTCGGAGAAAACTGAACTACTCTCCCCCTCATATGTAATTGGACAACCTGTACCCTTGGCTTTGCTTTAATGGATAATTAGAAGACCTAAAAGTTAAAACATTATGGAAAGATGATTTTGAATTTCATGTAGCCCTCCTAATTATCCACGACGAAACCAAAGATACAACTTGTCCAATTACTTTTGAGGAGGGTAGTACAAGTGGCTCATCTTCCCTTTATTTTTGGGTCTCTATGTTTTTTCTCTTTAGAAATTGTCCTTATTAAGCAAAGTTTTTAAGCTAGTTAATCTAAATCTCAGGAAGAAGGTCGCAGCCTTTTTCACGTGGGACTTCAATTTCGATTCGAATGTCTAGAGCCTTACGAACGGGCCATTTAGTAAAATTAACTATTTTTTGTTTGATTATTAAATAAATTTGAGTAATTTGTATTGAAAATTTTCATTATCACATTGTTGTGATATATTATATTTTCAACCCCCAAATTAAAAAAAATTATTTTTTAATGATATTGCAAATTCCTACACAATAATAATTTATGTGAAAATATGAGAAGATAAAAAGAGGCGTTTTTTTTTTTTTTTGAATTTAAAAAAATACAATAGGAATTAGAATATATGATAAATGAACAACAGAGGAGATGGGAATTTTCCAGAATTTTCTTTATTAAATTTTCATAGGCATAAGTAAATAAAATGTCACAAAGTTGCAGCAAATAAATCAATTTAGGGAATGTAAGTTATTACTGCATTTAGAGATTAAAATCTCATTTAATAATTGATCTAGTTTTTTTTTTAAGGACGATAAACATATTTATTCATTTATTTGAATGAATTTACTGGTGTGACAGAGAAATTCAAAAAAATTTAATGATGTAATTTATTTGAAATCATTTATAATTTAAATTTAAAATAATAGACCATTTTAGTTTATCAAAAAACAGTAAAGGGAGGAAGAAATTTTAAAACTTTTTATTGTACAAACTATAATCTAATTATTATTTAGATATTAAATTATCTCCCGTATAATTCTCTTTTCTACAGTGCTACTTGCGCTATCAGATTGTAAAAATCCTCTCCGGTCCTAGCTAAGTCGTTTCATTTCACTATTCAGAGATTATTCAGATCCAAAGCATGACAAAAAGACCCTGGTGCAGATACTTTAATCAAGAAGGAGAAATCAAAAAGAAGACCTAGGGGCGAGATAATTTTAGGAAATGCTTGGATCAGTCACAGGTCAGAGTTGTCGAGGACTGTTCCTGCGGTGACGTCCTTAAAACACAATTTTATTTATTACTAAATTTAGTTTTTCTCAGGATCTCAGACAGGGCTGAGGCCAGTCTAAAAAATAATAATAAAAAGTGATAGAATAACTAATAAAGATAATATAATGTTAAAAATTCTTTAATATCATTGTATTTATACTATACAATTTAATATTTTTACTGATTTATTTTATTATTGATAAATAAAAAATCTTAGTATTAACACTACGAATATCCCGTTTATATAAAATATAGATGGATAAAATTTTATTAAATTTAATTTAGCCATTGTTTTACTTTAAATGCATATACAGTGTATTAATATAATAAATATCATGTAACAATATAAATTATTAAAGAATCGCTATATAAATTTCAAAATATGAGAGAATCCTCAATTGCATTATGCAAATAATATTAAAAAAATTCAAATTTCATAGATAATCGAAATATATAAATGACGGGTAGGGGGAGGAGGGGGGGTTGATAACTTATAAATATTTATTAGCTATTAGCTAAAACAATCTTTAACTATCATTGGCGTACCTAAACACAAATTTGGGTTCATTCGTTCATTTTAAAAGAAAAATCGATGAATGTCTAGACAAACTTAATGACTTGACCTATACGCCTTTTTAATATAATATCTATTATAATTTTAATGTCTTGAGTTTTTTAAACATATTAATATGATTCTTTTGAGATACTGCACCCCAGGGCGAAGGGGGGGGGGGCTCTTTCTCTCCTACCTCAGGACTAGAATCTCTTTATAATTATTTAAAATTATGAAAATAATAAAATATGCTCTGTGACGTTGAAAAATTGATGTCTTTCTAACATTTTTTGACAATTCCCGTATCAGATTTAATAAAATTGAAACTTTTTGAACAATTTTCCTATTCAATAAATAGGAGATATAAGCAAAGCTTTCGGTTCCTTTAGCTTTAAATGTAATCAGTTGTATTTTTTCGAGAGCAAATGACTTATACTACACACTCTCAAATAAAGGCATATACCAAGTGCTTCAGAAATAGGATAACTGATATACAAAAACAACAAATAAATTGATTATTAATAAATAATAATAATTCTTCGGCCTAACGGCTCTATGAAGACTTTGAATTATGAAATTTTTATCAAGTTCCCTCTCCATTATCAATTTAATCAAACCGAATAAATAAATATGTTTTTTTAAGTGCAATTCTTGATGAGTTCTTTTGTTTACAAGTATAAAGGAAAACTTTTCCAATTTGTTTAAAATTATGCGAATATGTTGTAATTTTTTTTTCATTCTTAAAAAATAAAATATGTCTTCGAAAAATTGTCGTTTATTAAAGTGAAAGTTTTTTTCCCGTCAAATGGGGAGAGATACGGGGTTAAAGAAAAATGCTCGGAACATGTAATGGTGACAGCTAGGCTAAAAAATAATCAGCCTTGGCTGTTATCAGCAATTTACCTTCAATAAACGTCGCGGTTTCAGTTCTTTTTTTTCGGGTCAATATGGATTCAAAAGAGAAGAGAGAAAGAGGAATTCATATTAATTTTAGAGGGAGCAAATAAAACTTCCCTTATCATATTTAAAATTTTTAGGGCATTTTTCCATTAACCATGATTATAAAAAGAAAAAAGAAAATCATAATGAATAACAAATTTAAAAAAGTAATAATTATAAAAATAAATATATATAAATTTCGTTTCTACATTGCATCTTTTATAAAAAAAAAATACAAAATATTCCAGATACATATCAACTATAACTGAGTGTATATTGCATCCGAAGCAAAACTCAATTTATGAGCCTCTTATGGCCTCGTACGAATGTTTGAAACAAAACACACGAATTATTAGTTAAGTATTCAGAAATATTAAAAATAATCTTAACTTAAGGGGGTCTTGGCTTTTTTTAGATAGAATTTTTGAGTTAAAATTTTTCTTGGCTCTTTAATTAGGAGAATTAAGATCTTTGTGTACGTAAAGAAAATTTGAATATAAAAATTCTATATACAAAAAAAAGCATAGTAAATTTCTCGGTAAGTTAATAATTTTCTTAGGGTCAAGGATAAATGTCCTAGACATGCCACTTAAAATTTGTTGAAAAATTTTATAGATTTTTAGTGAAAGCAAATTCTTAATCAATTTAATTTTAATAGCGAACTCTGAAAGGCTTAACAAGGAGGGAGGGGAACCTCATTTGCCTTCGCCTTCGCCTTCCCTCTAATTGCCTAACCAAACGAAACAAGTAAAAGTATTTTTTAATTACTTATTTCTATTAAATTATGGAAAACAATATTCCATTTCATTCCCATGAGATTGGTTAGTGTAAAGTACAACAAATTAATAGAGAAACTTGGATCTGACTAGAGAGAAGTTTAGTTCCCAAAGGGAGAGAAAAAAGGAAAAAAGGGAATTTTCGAAAAAAAAAGCCTGCAATGATTTAGACACAGAGAAAGCTGATTGGAATTAGCAATCGGATTTCGGGGGGGGGGGGAGCAGGAAGGAGAGAGTTCCCCACCGATTCATTTAAATTCGAATACTTTTATCAGTTAACTACTGCAAATGAAAGCTAATAAAATCAAAGGAGAATGGAAATTTTCATAAAAAAGACTATTTGAACGTTTAGAACTATTTTTTGTCTAGATTAAAAAAAGTTTTTTCTTTAAGGAATTTTAAACTAATAAATAAATAAAGGAACGAGAGTCGAGTTATCAACGAGGAACAATAATTCGGAACCTCTTATTCCTCCTTTCGAGTTATCGCCGTTTAATTATATTTTTCGAAAACCATACATTAAATTCAATTTTTACTAATTCAATAGAAGAAAACATTTAAATAAATTTGTGTAAATGACAATACTCAAGTTATAATAAAAGTATCAACAAAGAAAATAAATATTAACACTTTTTATTTTGTTCGCTGTTGCTTTCGCTATTGTCTTCATAATAATTGAAATAAACAAATGACTTTCCAACTCGACGCTTTGTATCTTGGAATTTTATTACAGGTTCAATAATCGCTCTTATTCGAGCTTCTTTTGTTATAAATATACGCCTATAAATTAAAAAATATGATATTCTCGGTTAAATACTTGGCAGCGTTTATCAATTAGTCTAGTAAGATACATAAGTTTAATAAAAGTATGGGGGGTAGCGGGGTCATTCCAAGGTAAAGGGATGAAGAGGGGAAGGGCAAGGTCCCTCCAAATGTTTCCCTAATAAAGAACATTTTTTATTAATCACCACAAACTAACTACAGGGCAATACTTCCTGAATTTTTTATTTGAAAAAGGTTCTTGGGAGACAACTGTCTTCTGTCCCTCTATCTCTCCAAACACAAATATTTATAAATTATTTCAATCTATATAAATAAAGTACAGATTTATATGTGAATGCATATCTCCATTAATAGATCAATATTCACTTAATTTGTCTAGTCAATTTTATTATTTATTGAATATAAAATTACAAACTAATTTGGATAAAAAAATTCAATTTTGTAATATCAATTCATCAGAAATTTTGGCAAAATGAGAAACGAAGTATAACATGAGGCCTCACAATTTTAGAGATAGAAGTTATGTTGGAAGCGAGAGATTTAATAAAAATTTAAAATATACCCATACACCATAAAAAATTTATATAAATATTTTTATCATCAAATTTTTCATGGGATGGCAGTGAAATGAAATTCTCCGATTAGCAATGTCCCCACTCGTAACCGTTCAAGTCTTTAGAGCAACAAATTAATTGAGGAGAATATTAAGAGTAAATTCTCACAATTCTTAAATTTTAAATTTATTATTCACATCACTTCTGCAATTTTTATTTAAAATATTTATTTTTTTCTTAAGTCTTTTTCGGCATCTGAGAGCTTATTTATTTAAATTAATTTGTAGCTAATATAAATTAAATAAATTTTTGTCGCTCAGGACGAAAAGCGAACCACTGACCTATGGAACGTGAAGCCAGGCCTCTAGCACTGCACAAGGGACAGGACTAAAAGATATTTCATTCTCAAAAATTTAAAGAAATATTATAGCCTATTTACAATACAATGAGAAATAAACCAAGCGAACGAATATTTTTATAATACAATTTACATCAATATTAGTTCCCTTTTTCAAATAATTTCATTAAGAGAATTTAATATTATTCGATTCTCTTGTTAAATCAAATGAGAATTTATTTCAAAGAGAGACTATTTTCGCCATTTAATAAAATGAGAAGAAAGAATCAGGGCGTATCCTGGGAAGGGGACATACGGACAATCTGTCAAAATGATATTTTTAAAAGGCGACAATTTCAATTCTTTCGGGAATTAATATGCAATTAATTAATTAAACAAGTAAATTGGCAACCCCAAATTACCAGAGCTAAGACTGATATTTAACATTAATTACGAGCCTTCTCTATTTTTTTTAATCAACCTAAGGAAGAGACTATTTTCTTATTATTTATTAATTAATTTCTTGTGCCAACAAATAAGGTACAAACGAATCAATTAAACATTGGAATTTGAATAAGATAATATTAATATCAAGGAGTAGATTTAACGGTGAGGAGATTAAAAAGCCTGAAGAAAATTTCTGCAAGGTCATAAAATAAAATTTTAACTTGCCAATGTTTCAGAAGCTCATCAACACCTACATTTCCCAGGATGACTAAAGTGCGGGAAAGTGGTGTAACTTTGTTGCATATTTTCTTTTATTTAAATAATTGAGAAGATAGAGTTCCCTTGAGATTTGGTAAACTATCCGTATCTGGGTAACGAACCCAAAATAAGGTGTGAGGTAGTTGTAAAATACGTAGACAAAGAGTTGTTTTTTCAATTGCCGTGGTCCGAGTACCCGGGGATAATCCGGGACGGGTGTTTTTCGGTGGGACGGGGTGCCCATTTGCAAGTGGCTGGCAGTTTGCGGACGAACGCCGCACCCCTGTTTCATTATTGATCAGTTTTGGGGGCCGAAGCCTCTGCTCCAGACTCTCTTTTCGGCACTTGACTTGGAGAAATGGGATGCTGGGCGTCTCTCTCGCTCCTCCATTCATCTGCCAGCACCGGAAGCTCCACTAGCACTAGTTGCCCTTTTTTTCATGGACTCTTACTGGAGAGCAACCGATGTCAAAGCTTTTACAAATTGATGAAGCCAATAAAATACATTTGGAGACCCGGAAAAGTGAATTCGCAAATAGTTCGGTTCTGCCCTTTGTTGGCGAATCAGACTCAGCCTACCGAAATTTACGCGGATTTTCGGTTCCCACTCGACTTTATCAACGAGAGTAGGAAAGTGCCGAATCAATATCAACAAAAGAGGATTTTAAAGAATAGGAAAAAATTAATTTCGGAGATTCACAAAAAAAAAAAAAAAAAATACTGACGGGAACAACATCTGGAAATTAATGGTTTCTTTTATACCAAGTAACTAGAAGACATTAAAAAAAATATTCCATATAGACTTGAATATAAACATATACAATATATATATATACACGCGTTCTTTTATGAATTTTATTGACAAATCACAAAGAAACAGTAAAGTTTAGGAGAAGGGGAAGAAAGAAATAGAACTACCAAACCATTTTATATTTAATTTTATATAAGATACTATGTAAAAATTTGGTAAGAATATTACTATAATTAAAGAAATAGAATAAAATAAAGTATTATTACTATTATTATTAATATTTTTGAGAATATAAATAAGAATAGTTTGTGTCAGTTACTGAGGAAGAAAGAGATTACTCCGACTACAGGAGAACACTAAAGTGGACAAAATACCCCCACCATGCACTGATCTTGAGTCATTTTCTCTTCGACAAGTCTTCAACCATTCACAAAGAAGGCGGACGTATGAGTGGGAGGAAAGTTCCGCCCAGCCTCTTCCCCTCCTAAAGGTTGTTCCCTAAGTGAAGCGTGATGTAGTGAAGGGATCCTGGCTTCTTTTGGCTAGAATTTCAATATATTTTTTACACACGCTTTCTATGTTTCCACCAATATCATAGATTTTTATAATATAATAATTGTAGCTCTTATCATTAATCATATTAAAATTTCATGAATTTTTTTCTTTTGTTTAAATAAAATGTATTTTAAATTTTCATGACAAAATATTTGAAGGAAAAAAAATGGGATTAAGATATTTAAAAATTTATAAATTAATATTTTTTTTTTTTTTAAAGTTGAATTATATTCAAGGATTCTCGGAATACATAAAAGTTTTATTTTAATTCACAAAAAAGTCTAATCACTTTTGGGAATAGAGCCTTTGTCTCCCCTTTTGCGTCTCTTTATATATATATATATATATACTTTAGAAATCTTGGTAATCTCATTCTGAAATTGTCCCGAAACTCTTTAACCTAATTTTGTCACTTTATAATCAATTTAATTCCTTTTGAAAATAGACATGAAATATATACTTATTTCTAAATAAAAATTGATAAAATATTGCCCCAAAAAAAAAGCCGATATTCATTTTTCGTTGAAAATTAAATAATATTTGTATGATAGAAGGAAAGTTAAATTTATTTTATTTATTTATTTTTTTTATTTCCTTTAAAGTAAAAGATAGCTGTTAAGAGCGATCGAGTGATAACATTCAAATTGAAATGCTTAAAAGTATTTTAACACTTGAGAAGATTTACTTTTGGATATTTTAAGCAAATGTCAATAAACTTCTTTAAAAAAATGTTTAAAATAAGATTCACTTTTTTTTTTAAAGAAATTTTATTGGAAATAAAGTAACGATTAAACAAAATTACAAAGAGTATGTTTTATTTAATTTTGGAATTATTGTTGAAGTGGTTATTATAATAAAAAAAATTCGATCGGACTACTCCGAAAGGTTAACTTTACTGCCCATTTATTATTGATAACATATAATAGTATATATATGAGAGATCCTTAATAATGATTAAGTAAAAATATATTTTTTGTCTATAATTTGATTAACAATAATTAATTTTAATTAATTATATTCTTAGCTTTTGTTTATTGATTTGAATGGCTATCAGCAATGCCCTAATTGCAACTTAAAATAATTTTTTTGACAAGTTGCAACAAATTTAGATATATTATTTTACTCGGGAGAAAGTCTAAATATAGAAAAAAAAACTATATGTTATGTAAGGAAAAAAATATTTATTGCACCGTCCTTAGTGCTCCCACCCCCTAATGGTGGTTTACCAAAAAGCATTCACTTCTTGGCATTTATGTCTATTTTATGTGTTAAAAATTTCATCACAGCCGAATAATTATTTTTTAAGTTATCGAGGAAGAAAGAAAATAATACAGACATAAACATCATTCCCAAAGTACTTAAACGTAAACGATCTCAAAACATTTTGATACTATTTTAATTTCACTTTTTTGCGATTACATTAATTTTACCAACCCTCGGTTGATAAAGTTAACAATTTTGTATGCCTGATTTCCAAAGAGAAAGAAGAGCACCCCAGCTTAGGTGTAAGGGTTGCATATCGGGAGCCGATTTGATTCGAGTCGGGGAGGAAGCGAACCAACACAATCATCTTTCACTTATCTTAAACGATAAGTTGACATTTAATCTCATGGGGCATTGTATGAAAACTACCTCCTGTTTCAAACAAAGCGAATTAGTCACTATGAAAGATAAATACAACGACAAACGAGAATGAAACATATAAAACAAAAAAGTAAGTATTCAAAAATAAAAATTTGAAAATTTCAAATTTGAAAATTTAATTTAATCTAAATTGAATTCATTTTAATATTCAACCTAAGAATTAAGTAAGAAGTAAGACTCAAGGATATCCTTTTCGGTATAAATTATGTTAATACTAAGGCCCCTAGTGGAATTAGAAATAGGAATAGTTAAGCTAGTTAGAAATAAATATTCAGAAGGAGGAGCTAGAGAGAGCCATTAAGAATAACCAGACGAGCTGGGTTTCTTAGTTAGGACCAAGTCATGGCGCTACTCAAATAAATTCTTTTAAGGGAGAGGAAAAATTTGCCTTTTTTACATTCATAAAAACAATTTAGATTTTTTTGAATGAAATTTTTCAACTTAATAAAATTAACACAATTCTAAAGCTTTTATCGTTTTTTATTTAAAATAAAAGGTGAAATAAAGAAGAATGAAACTTAAAAGGAAAAATATGTCTTTAATAATAATTACGACGAGTGCGTAGAACACATGGATGAGTAGAAGAGGCAGGGGTGTAGAAACGAAGGGAAAGTAATTAAATAAACAATTTCCTCTTTTATGTTTGAGTATGTTCTTAGCCAATATTTTATTACCAATACAAGTGTCGAATTATTGTTATTTTTACCAAAAAAATTTTATTTGATGAAGAATAAAGTAAAATTGTATAGTCATTAAAAGAAGAGTTTATTAAGAAAAATATTTCTCAAATTTACTCGCTAATAAATAAATTTTCATTATTCCTTTAATGTCTGATTGGTGTTAACTATTAATTTAATCGAAAGTCCCGCACTTAAGAGATGAAAAATAATTTAATTAGAAAATAGAACTAAAGACAAGTAGAATTACTTTTTTATTGTGGAAAGAGGCCACGATTTACCTGAGCTAAGTCTGGCATTTATTCTCTCTTTTATATGGAGAGTATTTTCTTTTCTCTCCGTTAAATTGCTGGTCGTTTATCCGGCAAACGAAATAATTACACAAGGAGAAAAAAAAATTAGATATGAAGATTTATTAACTATATCGTGTAAGCGGGAATCTCGTTATGCAGCCAAAAAAATTTATATCCTGTTATCAATGTTTGGAGCGTACATCACGCTTATCATCAGGGCTAACAAAATTGTCATAAGGATTCAGATGTTAAGTATTTCATTCTTACACCATGTTTGTACATGATGCTTTTTTTGGCCCTATGTGCAGCTAGGTAAACAATCTTCAATTTACGAACTCAAGTGACATTCTAACTACATATTTACATTTAAAGATTTTTGGACTAGATCTCCCTTATAATTTAGAAGAAAAAAAAAAAAGATTAGTAAAAGCACTAAATAAAAATAAAATTTGTTATTATTCAAAAAAAATTCCCATCCCTTTAACCATGAACTCATCATGTCAAATGGTAAAGACTCGTTGAAAACAGGAAATATTTCACTTCAACTTCCCTCCCCTGGAAGAACTTGAGGGAAAGTAAATCTTTGAAAAATTTACTATATTTGTAATCCTGGTTCTGACTTTGACAATTGTAATTATTTTATTTTCCATCATTTCCAAAACCGATACTTCGATGGTGATATTTTATTATAAAGAGTAAACATCAAACAATCTTTCCTAACTTAATAGAAAAAAAAAAAAAAAAAAAAAAAAAAAAAAAAATAATTGCACCCTGAAGGGACAAAAGAAAGAAGGGGCGGGAGAAAGAGAGGGAGGCAAGGT
>JAAAKE020143114.1:0-13303 GCA_010014785.2 Anisolabis maritima | reverse complement strand
AATATCATCAAGGGTGGTCCCATAAATCCAAATAAAAAACACATTTCAGAAAATATGACAAGCCAGAGGACCTGTATACCAAGAGAGATTCCCATCAGGGTGATCCCTTACCCTTTTCCTTACTCTGTTGCTAAATTCTAAGAAAAAATTCGGAAGGATTGAGATGCGAACATCTTATGGATACTCTAAGCGATATTTATTGTTTGAACGTTGATTTAGGTCAACTTTTCGTGCATGTTCCCCATTTTAGATACGTTTTCATATAATAAATAAATTTAGAGCCGGAATAAGATTTAAGATTTAAAAGAATTAGAAATTTTTCGGAAGAAAAATGTGAGTAATATTCAAATTATTAAAAAAATTTTTTTTTTTTAAGATTTTTTTAATCAAATATTTTCTCTTATAATATCCCCCCTCCCTCTTTTGTTAAATTTATAAAAATGAAAAATTTTAAATAAAAAAAAATGCACAAAGAGCCAAATTGCCTTAAAATCCCCACGTATCCTTAAACCGGCCCTGATTAAAATTATTTAAAAGTATTATAATTATTCCAAACCATAGATATCAAAATAGAAAAATTAATTAATATTTAAAATTTTTAATTAAACTAAAGAAGAAAAGATAAATAATTCAAATAATTTTATAATGCTTTGGATTAAAAAATATAGGAGACTCAGTTGTAAATAACTTTTTTTTTAAGTCTTTCGGCATCTGAGACCATTTAGACTCGGTCCTTATTTATTTAAATTAATTGATAGCCAATAGTTTAAATAAATTTTTGTTGCTCAGGACGGGAAGTAAATCACTGACCTTTGGTACCTGAAGCCAGACATCTAGCTCTGCACCAAGGAACAGGCCGTTGTAAATAATTAAAAATTTTAAGTCTCTACTGTTATTATATATTATACAGAATTAGACTTTGATTCTAGTCAGACTGTACCTGTGGCTGTGAGTGACTGTCTATGTCTTTTAAATTTTCTTTCCATTTAAAATATCTCTATTAGACATACTCGAAAAAAATAAATTTTTTATCTTTTATTTATATTTCGGAAAACAAAGTGCGAGTCATGAAATTCTCTTTAATTAAACAAAATAACTTCAAGTTGGCTGTACATTGAATGGCCCTGAAGCAAAAAATCTGATGTGACAGCAACTTAAGTAAAGCTATGTGATGTGTGTTTATCATACCAGATTTTTTTTATCTAAAAATATTATATTTTTATCTTTTTCTAAGAAATGTTCCCAGGACGATTTTTTTCATTATTGTGTAGTGTTTCGTATATAGAAAGCGGACTATAATAACGTGCCAAAAATTACCTGTTCTGTTTATTCTCGTCAATTCTTATTGGTAACATTGAGATCTAAGTGAACACACCAAAATCAAAAAGGATCAGAAAGAAATGATGACAATAAACAATAGATACGGACTTCTTGTCTAAATGGTTTGAGACACGTTCACTTTCATTGTACAACAGCAATACAAAATTTCACATCCTTTGGAGAAAATTCATAGAAAAATGGCAAAATGAGAAAACATTTTTTGTAAAATAATTCAGGATGAAAAAATTTAAATTTGACCCACTTACTTTTAAATGGGTTAATATTACTTTAACCAATGAAATGAATAAATAAAAATCAAATAACTGTGTCTACTTAAAAAAATTGACTCACCCTCCACCACTGCATTTGAAAATGAAGGATAGGAGTACCTCGAAATTCGTTGATTTAGAAATTTTGACGTCTCACTGGCATCTCAATCAGGGAGAAAGCTCAAATGATCAATGTAGAAATGATGCCAACTGTTTCCCCGAGTGAAGATGAATCTGTTAAAAAATAAATTAATTGTATCATTTTAATTATCGAAATTTGACATCTTAAAGTATACAGGAAGAACCTCGTTCTATCTCCTTGAATAACCCCTGACTAGAAGTAGGGCTATCAATTATTTATTTAAAAATTGACTGTACGAGGGTGGTCTGAAAAGTTTCCGACCTAATAAAGATACAAGACATTTTTTCTTCAAATTTATTTTTATTTTTCTGCATAGTCTCCTTGTAAGTCTACACACTTCTCTCAGGGATGCTCCCATCTCTTTAACCCACCCAAATAGTACTCGGCGTCTTTCTCTGAAAATAATTGTTTTGAAGGGTGATGGGTCGGAAACTTTTCAGACCACCCTTGTATACGCTAAATTCATATAATATGTAATTCATATTCATCACATATATTATTTTTTTAGGTTGCTTGAAGTGGATTGGCTTAAGAATATGTGGAGACCAGATTCATTTTTCAAAAATGCAAAAGCCGTAACTTTTCAAACGATGACTATACCTAATCATTATATGTGGTTATATAAAGATAAAACTATACTTTATATGGTGAAGTAAGTTTAGTTTCAATATTTGTTTGAAAATTTAAAAAAAAAAACGAACAAATATAAACCATGAAAAACAATTGTTTCAGATTAACTTTGACTCTTTCTTGTGCTATGAATTTTATGATATATCCACATGATACTCAGGAGTGCAAACTTCAAATGGAAAGCTGTAAGATATAACTAAGTTATTAATTCTATTTAGAGTTTATTTTCAATTGTTTTATTTTAATAATACCTTTTTTATCTTTAATAATTATATTTAATTTTTTTGGTAAGTATCTCACACAACGGATGACATGGTATTCCAATGGGATCCTGATGTGCCTTTGGTTGTTGATGAAAATATCGAACTTCCGCAATTACAATTAGTAAAAAATTTGACAGCAGATTGTACTCAAGTATATTCCACTGGTAAGTTTATTTTATTTTGTATTAAAATATTTCTTAATTAGTTTCTAATTTAGATTGAGTGAGGAGGAAAATATTCAGTGAATATACAGTATATTAAAGTTATATTTAATATGAGAAGTATAATTATTTTATGGAGAAATATATTTTCAAAGAAAACATTTCTGGACCTATTTGGAACATGAAAAGGGACTAATGTGTTCTGATTAAATAAATGTGGTGATAGACTTTCTATTATAATGTACAGTGGCGTAGGGGTCTCAGGAGGCTCGAGTCCCCCCCCTCCACTTCTTGGTCTTCAATAATAATTTTTAAATTGAAAATTTTAATTATTCTCATACATTTTAATAGTTAATTAATTTTAATAGTAAAAAAATTCAACTTTAGGTTTAAAACTATTTTTTTTTTATTTATTTCTCTCTCCACGTTCTCCTGCGTTGTCGCAGTGGAACGTGGACCGCTCCCAGGATGATATGTAATCCCGCCTCTCTTTGAGACATTTCATGACATTATAGATAGATTTTTTAATTGAAACCCGTAGTTCAACAATGTTGGCCGCCTTAATTTCTTTCTTGTGTAATTCAACAATATTCGCACGCTTAGGTTGATGCTCTATAGTTTACTTAACTACATCCAGATTAACAATTTAAAATTATTATTTTAGACCAAAATTTCATTATTTAATAAGATTAACGGTGTTTAGAATATTTACATAAACATTCAAAAAAATCAGACTCTGTAAAAGTGTAAAAACTTTTCTCTCACGTTGTTTATAGGGTATAAAAATTGTGAGTCCCATCCATAATTTTTGAATTATTATGCCCCTCTAGAGTACTTAATCTCTAAATAAGTATTATAAGGGAGAACTACATTCTGATTCTCCCTCTTCTCAGAAAAATCTTGAAACAATAAAAAAAGTTTGGGAACCTCTTCTATAGACGAATAAAAATAATTATAGTTCTTACGTAGGCTATACTGATCATGAGATATCAGAACGAAAAAATTAATTAAATTATTCAATGTCAGGATATTTTCTAATTAAAATATTTTTAATTTTTATTTTTAAAATTTGTTTTATCCAGGAAATTTTACTTGTCTCGAGGTTATTTTCGTTTTAAAACGACGTCTAGGATACTATCTCTTTCACACATATATTCCTACATGCCTTATAGTTATTATGTCGGTGAGTAACATTCTAAGATATATTTTTAATCCATATGAATGGATGATTTTGAATCTTAAAATAACATTTTTCAATTGTATAGTGGGTTTCTTTTTGGATAAAACCCGAAGCAGCACCAGCAAGAGTTACATTGGGAGTAACAAGTTTGTTAACATTATCTACCCAACATGCTAAATCTCAAGCAGCTCTACCTCCAGTCAGTTATCTTAAGGCAGTGGATGCTTTCATGTCGGCATGCACCGTGTAATTATAAAATTATCTATTATTTTCTTTGAAAGTATAAATAATTGAATGTTATTTTTATTTTTTATTCAAAGACACTTTTATTTCATTTCATTTAAATCTTATAGGTCCCCACCTACCTGAATCCCCTTTTATTTATCCGAGGTGCTTTCGCCACGGAGACAAAACCGACCTTTGGCCATAGCCATGGGCACCCCGAGAAGTTACTTGATTTCCTATAACTAAACTTAATTCCTCCTTCTATAATATATTCATTTCTATCTAGCTAACTATTCCTATTTCCTATTTCTATATCCATCCGATCTTCCCTCCTTCATTTAACCTAATCTATGCTAGGATGGATGCCGTAGTTTGAGGAGGGACTCTCTCAGCACCAACGTTTAGCCTACTCCTACATCATTGAGAGGGAATCCCTCTCATCCAATCCATAGTTAGGGATGTCTCAGCAACTCCTCCTCTTAGACTTGCGTGAGGGCTTGATTGGGGTGAGATCCATTATTTCATTTCAGGACATATTTGAAGATTTGTTCACATTAAGTATTTTTATTTAATGAAAAAATCCCTCATTCCCGGGATGCGAACAACTCCCCACATCTCTTTTTTTTTTTTTTAATTTAGATTCGTCTTCATGGCCTTAATGGAATATTGTTTGGTTAACATTGTTTTGGGAGATAATGAAGGAAAACCACCGCCTGAACCTCCAAAAGTGGATAAAATTTTTAATTTATCTAAGGTGATTGTATAATTATTTCTTTTAGTAGGTGGTAATGCAATGATATTTTTTTCTACATTTTACAGGAAAATGCTCGTCTCCTGAATGCAGCTGGAAGTGAAGTGAGGCCACCAACTGTCGCACAACGGAATCGAATCCGGGCCATTAATATTGACAGATTCTCAAGGATCTTTTTCCCTCTTTTATTTGCCCTGCTTAATGCAGCTTATTGGTTTATGTTTGCCGAATTTTTGTGAATAAATATTCAGCAAACTCTCTCTTAGTTTTTTTAGGGTTTTAGGGCAGCGGTCGCCCTCCAGCGGCGCGTGTTAAGAATTTGATGGTCCGTGAAAATATATGGATATTATTTGCAATTTTTAATTTTATTATATATTGATCCGTATCACCAACATAGGACAGGCGAACGATAACAATCACACTGAGAACGTAATTTATTATTGTTTTCGTCTAGGCGCTACTGTCCAAAACTCATCTTAGTGATCTGCAATATTTAAATTCTAGGTCCATGAGATCCGGGTGATTGGCGACCGTTGTTTTAGGATACCATATCACTGATAAATCAATTTATATATATACTGTATATAAATAAATAGTTGAACTTATATATTCGTCAAATCCATAATCATATTCATTAAGAGAATTTTTTGTTCAGGTTAAATGTCATTACAATTTCCTGCTTCTAGTTGTCATAAAAGAACACATTTATAATTTGTATTATTATATCATTTAAATGACGTTTCGATCCTTGATTGGGACTATCTCATAATGTATCGAAATATCAATTAGAGAAATCGTTTTAATAACAAATAAATACAATATTTGCTTTCTTCTTTTATTCTCTTCTTAAAATTTAACCTATATCACACATTTATATTGGTTCATTTTACTATTAATATATACCCTTAATAATGGAACATTGACGAATAAAGAGGTTCTATACGTAAATGAGATTAAAATATATAAAAAGTAAAATGAAATAAATTAAGATATATTAGTTTATAAAGATTAGAAGAAATATTGTAAATATTCTATTTAGGGCCGAATATATGTATAAAAGTTGAATTTCCGGTGAACTAAATTTCCATCATTTTAGATTAACTTATAATCCTCATTGTTAAATAGTTGTAAAAAATTAAAGAAGATTAATTAATTAAACCCAATTTTATCTTGATTGTTTCTTATTTCATTTCAAAAATAAAAAATAGTTTTTTTAAATAAGCTAGAAAATAATATTCCAAAATATTTTAATTAAAGAACAAGTTTGAATTAAATTAGCTCCTCTCCATTCTACCAAAGATTTACACTATAAACCTATAACTGAGCATTATCTGACGAACAAAAAAAAAAGTTAAATAAATATATCTAATAGTAGTGAAGGCTCAGGGGGGTCTCCAAAGCCAAAAAAATTGCAAAAATCATACAAAATTTCAAAAAAGAAAAAACTTGAAAGAATTGCATAAATAATAAATTTACTAAGAACCACTTTAAAAAAAAGGAACTCTAAAGACCATACAAGAAAAAAAATTTTATTTGCCCCATCACTTCAAAACAAGAATCCTAGCTATGCTACTATAAGGAAACAAACCAATATAAAATTTGAATTTTGGCCTTGATCGTAGAAATTAATTGCTTTCAACAAATAAAAAAAGAATCTATAGTTCTTTTTAGCCCTCATCTCCCTTAAAACCAAATTTCAGGACCGTATTGGATGGCTACTGATCTTAAGAAATGAAGTTCAAGAACCCTATTTTATTTTTATTTTACTCAAAAAAAAATATATATATATAATATAATTAATTTAAAAACATTTGGCCCATTTTGGGATTTATGGAGGTAGCTTAAAGATATGGACATGAGGCCAGATAGGAGCAGCTGAGTTTAAAAATAGCAAAAAAAATTTAAAAGAACCAAATTAATATTAATATGCTAATAATTTTTTTTTTAAAGTATATGTAATATAGTATTTGTTTATATTAATTTTTAATCAATTGGGTGGATAGTAATAAATTCCTTCTCGCTCGTGCAAACGCGCTATTTTGATCTCTATCCTTAATGCAAACAAACATTATCCCCAAAATTGTAGTCCAATATCATTAACATCCGTCGTTTGTAAACTCTTTACTAGGAACAAGCGACTGGCCTGGATATTGGAAGAGAATCTTTTGTCAAATCATTAATGTGAATTTATGCAAATGTGCTCCTGTCTTTACCTAATAAAGTTAGAGGATTATATACACTATGCCTATATAAATAAAGATCACTGCATTGTGGTGTTTCTCATCTTAGAAAAGGCGTTTGACGACTTGGAAGGACTTTTTTTAAGTCTTTTTCGGCATCTAAGGTCATTTAGACTCCGTCCATATTTATTTAAACCAATTGATAGCCAATATAATTTAAATAAATTTTGTCGCTTGAGATGGGAAGTGAACCACTGACCTTTGGATCAAGAAGGACTTGGAGGGACTTAATTTTAAAGAAATTCAGTCAAAGGAGGATAATGGGACATTTGGCTTATTTCATAAGAAATGTTTATGCGAAAGATATTTTCAAGTTCGAATTGGAAATACTCTTTCAAAAGTGACTAACAAGAAAATGGTACCTCCGAGTGCATTAAGAAGCCTGTGAAATAATACACACTCTTAGAGGATGACCTGGCTATTTTCTTAAAATCAAAGAGTATACGGAGTGTACAGAGTAGACTCCAGAGTACCTTTAATTCAATGAGTGTATTTTTAAACCAAAATGGATTCAAGATCTCAAGCAGGAGACCATTCCATACAAAGTTAAAGATTTAAATAGTCAAAAAAAAATAAACATTTGCTTGTCGAAAATAAAATATATTAAAAGTTCTATTGAAATGCTTTTGTAAAATTTTTTTTATTCCATTTGTATTAATATTTTTTTATTTAAGATATCCATTAAGCTAAATAAATTAATTAAAGTAAATGTGAAGAGTATGTTATGACTATTAATACTCGTACTTTTTACTTTGTCTTAACTACGGTATATATGAAATATATAGTGAGAAAAAATTGTGATCGCAAAAAAAAATCGATGTCAAGATTTCAATGAAAATAAACTTTTTGAAGTCCCCTGAAACTAAAAAAATGGTCTTTGCAAAATGGTCTGAGACAGACTCTCTGAAGAAGATTTTTCAAAAACGAAAAAAGTACGAGGGTGAAACTTTATATATAAGCCCTCGTCGTTTGCAGCTCTAAGCTTTTCAATAAAATCGACCAAATAGTACTAATACTTTCCTGATTTTTTTCCGATTTTCTCAAAATTCGCTCTAACGATTTATTTTGATTAAAATTCATATCAATCATTTATTAGATGATTTTTGAAATGTATTAAAGATATATATATATAAATAAAGAGCACTGCATTGTGGTGTTTTTCATCTTAGAAAAGGCGTTTGACACGATTTGGAAGGACTTTTTTTTAAAGTCTATTAACACTTATGCCCCTCGAAATTGTTTGGGATCCACTTTACTCTGTACGTTTTTGGGTTTTTGGTTATTTTCTCTTAAACTTCTCTAAAGATATTGATTAAATTGACTGAAAATTGTACTATTAATATGAATTAGAGCAAGGCTACCTAGGGACACCGACGCAAAAAATGTGACAGCACATTCAGCTTTTCTTAGATAAGAGAAAGTTTTGTTGTGCATTAGTCACAACAGATTTTTTTTTAATCTTATAAAGTTAGTAGGAAAAAAAGATTTTATTTTGAATGTCAATATTTTGCCAAAAAAAAAAAAAAAAAAAAAAAATTAACAAATACTAACACAATTTAGATTTGACATTTGGTAAAGGAATGAAAAGCTAATATCCCTCAAAAAACTGATTTAAATAAAAATATTTTTTTATCTTTGTGTCATTTAAAGTTGACTTTCAAATGTTCAAGTTGTCTATACTGATTTTAAAATTTTTTACTGGGCATGTTCATTCAATATCAAATTTCGTTCAATTTTACTTCAATATTTTGCCATTTTCTCTCATCACTCTACCCTTTAATCGTGTTTATATTCTATTTTCTTTATATAAATATACAAATTGTAGTCATTTTAAGTCAAATTTATTTTTAAAAAAGAAGGCTTGAGCATCTATGTATATATACTAATAGAAAAGTGTCCATTCGTTACGGAAATTTAAGTTTCTCTTTGAGTTGGAGCTTAAAAATTTAAGTTTTTTATCAAAAGATAACAACTTTTATTACCCTAATTATATTCTCTCAAATAACAAATTTATCTCTTATTTGCATCTTAAACTTTTCTCAGTTCTATTAATCAATAGTTCTTTTTTTCAGTAATAACTCATATGACAAGTTATTTTCAGCTCAAATATCTAGGAATAGGTTTTTTTATTTAATTTTAAATTAATAAATATTACCTCTCTGGGATAAGACTAAAGAAAATACAAAATTTTTTATCAAAACATGAATCAAAGGTCATACTATTAATTATCCGTATTATTTTATTTTTTTCATTTTACTTAATATAAGGTAAGAAGGCTATATATACCATATTATATCTGTCAAAGTTGGGCAATATGTATTATTTATTTTCCTAAAAATTTATATATATTAATTAATTCAAATAGTGAATGTACCCTAAATTAAAATTCATTTCCTTTGTAAAAATTTTTTTATCTTTAATATTATTGATCTTTTTTAATAGATGTTACTAAATGTAACAAAAGAATACTTTTATTCAAGTGAACTCTGGTTATTTAATTATTAGTATATTTTTCATTATCAAAATAGGCTGATTTACAAACTTTATTTATGTGAGTAATATATTTATGTTTGCAGTATGCAAACTTTGTTCCTTTCATTGCAATCTATTTTTAACGAATGATGGATATATTAGCAACTTCCCATGGAACAACCTGTATATAGTTATTTTTTTCATATTAAACAATTTTATTGACTCATTGATTAAAAATATTAAAATAATCTCCTTAATGTATAAATAAATTTTATATATCAATCAAAAATTCTTATAATTTTAAAAATTTCATTTGAAGTAATGGTAATTTTACTACAATTAGGTATAGTTTTTTAATATTAGTTTAAAAATATAATATAATTTTCAGGTTAATTATTAAAAAGTGGTTACATTTATCTATCAACTCAATACTCAACTATCAAATTGGAAATCTATTTTAGACTTTTTATCATTACAAATCACTACTTTTTTGTACACCGAAAAATGATGTGGATTTTAATATCAAAATATTTTCGTGATTTGAAAAATATCATTGATCCAAGGATTTTAGGTTTGGGTTAAAAATGTCACTATTATTTTTTAAACAAAAAAATTTCCAAAAATGTTTTTTTATTGCAAATGGTAGAAAAATATGATAATATGGATATTAAAATACACCACATCTATGGTGTTAAAATCACTTAAAATATTAGTAATGAATAATTATATATAATATCTAACCTGTGATTTTATATTATTTCAGGTGAATAATCAGCTTAAGAATATATTTTTTTCTTTATTATATTTTGTTAAACAAAAATGAGCGACGACTCCAATTGTCAGAAGCCAACCATAGATGACAAAGGAGATGGCAGACTCGATGTTTCCTTCCCAATCTAGCCTATACATATATAAAAAATAGTTTTTATTTTTTATTTTATTTATTTATTATATTATAATAATCAAATTAGATAATTAATTTTTATTTATTTATTGTTTTATCATTTCAAAATAGATTGAATAAATTAATAGATTTATAAAAATATTTAAATTTTATTATTAAAAAAACAATTTATATTTTTAATTATTTTACCAAATATATTTAATTTTATATTAAATTAAAAAATTTTAATAGATATTTTATATAGTTAATTATTTTATTTATAAATATTATATAAAAGAAGCATATTGATTATATAAAATTGGAATAATAAAATATTAATCCAGAGACTCTCAAAGTATCTATCTACCTGAACTTGGATGCCCTGCCATGACTATCATGCACAGTACTTGGCTCCCTTAATCTTATCCTGTATATAATAGATTTAATATTTCTTGAAGGAAAATAAAAAAAACATGACAAGTTGTGTTTTATGAAAAAATAATTATATTTTTTACTTTCCACAAGATAAAATCATCCCATTATATAATTTCATCAATTAATAAATTTATTTGAATAATAAAGAAAAGTTGCAACCAATTGGATTTAAGTAAAAACATCCACTAGAAGAGTTTGTGGCTCTACAGTAATTATCATATGAAAGTGAGGGTTCTAGTTAGGGGAATTTTCATTTATTTGGCGAAAACCTCTCTGGCTTCCCCCTCACAACCTTACGTTAAATAAGTACGCATTTGCATTGGCCTCTCAATGATTATTACTAAGCAGAATTCAGGGCTTCGATAATACAGTTTTTCTAATTAGAGATCTCTCTGATATATGTGTATGTGAATTAATTTCATTTGATAAAAGGATATTTTTTATATATATCACATTTTATATAAATCAAATAAACAATGCTAAATAGAATTATTAAGATATTTTTTTCTTTAAAAGATTAATTTTTGGAACTTGGATACAAGAGTATTTCTAGTGTGAATGGGTGTAATTAGTGGAAATAATAAAAAGAGATGAACAAAATTTAATGTATGATATCAGGAATAAAACAATGGAGTGGGCAGGCAAGTAAATTTTTCGCATGAAATTCTTCACCAATGGTATAACTAATACAGGATTGAGGGGGACTGGACTCTATGATCCTCCCCTATTCGTTCCTCGTTCCTGATCGATATAAAACAATGAAGATGTCAAATGTATTTCTTTGAATTTGCTATTTTAAAGATGATATTTTATTTTCATTTATTTTTTTTAAATATTAAAATGTGGAGCAAAATAAATAATTCTCGTCCTTAATAAATATTCCTGAAAAATCAGGCCGGAAATAGAAGTTTTGGATGAGGCAGGTCTGTGATTTTTTAAGCAATTTTGAGCAAGAGAATTTTATAGATTCTTAGATGCTTTAGCCAATTATTTTTACTAAATAATAGTGGTTTGTTTGGAAAAAGATGCTGGTTTTTAAAAAGTACCGTTAAATCAAACACCCCTGCCCAGTGAAAACATAATCTCGTTGTTGCCAAGATATAAGAGAGAAATTGGAATTTCTCTAGTAAGGAAACATCTTATTTTTGCATCACCATCTAGTAAGACAGATTGGAAGCAGTGTCACTACTAGGCTACTAGTTAGAAACGAGTAGAAAGGGGATTAAAACAAATACTGAATAATAAGGGATTTGTTTTAAAAAAGATGGTGTGTACTTAGAATCGAGCTTGCTAGATGATGATGCAAAAGTAAACTGTTTCCACACTATAGAAATCCCAATTTGTCTATCATACATTGGTAACAGCAAAATAATGTTTTCACTGGTTAGGGGTGCTTGGTTTAACTGTGGCATATTCGCCCCTAAAGTGGATGATACTTAATTCAAATCTGGGATGCTTCAAATATGACCATTCAAAACAATCATCTCGCACTCATTTATCTTAAACAATTATTTTTATTTATTTTAATAACGACTTACAATAGATAAGAAGATCCATGGCTGAAGACCCACTCCCTTTCCGAGCATTGTGTGTGATATTATTATTTAATAAATGGAAATTGTTAAAATAAATTATATCTATTTCTTAATAAAAAATTATCAAGTCAGTTCCTTAAAACGTTAGGGAGGGTTGGGATTGAGTTGTATCTAGAGATGTGTCGTTCAGCGCTAAACGAAGAAAAAATAGCCTATATGGGTAAAAAAGTCATCTTAAGAATGAAGGAATGAATATAAATCTATAGTATGAAACCATAAAAAATTTTGATATTATAATTCAAGTGTAAGAATGAAATACCTGGAATGGAATACGAAGTAAGCTGGGGAAATATAAGGCTAGGAAAATCTAGATTAAGGTGGTTGAATTTCGGAAGTGAGAGAAACACTCTGGATATGTATTGGATATGTAATCCCCCGATGGCAACTAAGGGGAAAGGAAGATAAACACAAGAGAGCTCTTACTAGGCTTGCCATGTCTTATCACATTCGCCGGAGGGTCAAACAAGCTTGCGATCAAGTTTATAGTTTGTGACGTAACAATTTTCTCATCCCCACCTAAGGGTCCTGAAGCGAGCATGGGAGAGACCACTGGTCCCTGAAATGAGCATAGGTGATTTTTCCTCACATTCTTCGTGTCATGTCAATGAAAATCATTTAAATAATATAAATGATAAAGATAATAAATTAAAATTTATATATATGTAAGATCATTTCTCCAATGATCCCCTTCCGCCCGCCCAATAGCATTCCCCTTCCCAACATAACAGGATAGAGAC